>JABWIB010003686.1:6014-20265 GCA_016617825.1 Platyplectrum ornatum
AGATAGATAGATAGATAGATAGATAGATAGATAGATAGATAGGTAGATAGAGAAAAATACAGGACATTTTTTTATGACAGTTGGTAAAACAACCATAGAAGGTGATGGAAATACACATATTATTCATCAGATACTTTTTACATTATATGGTAGACTTCATTCAATTATACTGTGTCATTAACCAGATCTTTTTCCGTGTCTCTTTTATCTTTCGTTATCTCACATCACCTATTTTCATTAAGTACTTTATGGTCTCACTTCACAGAGACAGCCATTTATCAACTTTTCAATCTTATTATATACTAAACTGTGGAAAGTACCATATATTATCTGTTTTTACTGGTTTCACATTTAGCCCACAGTTTTATGCTGTTACACATTTTATCCACATTAAACACCTCTGTTCTTTTGTAAATTAAAAATAGCTGTGACACATGCAACAGTTTATAGCTCTTGTGTTATATTTTACCAAATGGACCTTCAGAGATGTAAGGTNCATTTCATAACACATTCATTATTGTTTAATTCAATTTCTTATTGTGTAATTTTTATTAAAAGGAAATAAATTGTGTTTGTGAGGGTTTTTTTTTAACACAACACAGATAACAATTGTATGTTATCTTATCAAAACAAATACAAAAATGCTCACAAGTGACATTATTGATTCACTAAGTTTATGGGGACACATTACCAGTAGATTATAAAGCNACTTACCATTCACGAAAACTTACCCTTTTCCTATGTCCTATAGAGTTGTGTATTTCTTTGGACACGCATCTCTGCATAGAACATGAACTGAATTGAGCTATGAATATTCCAAGAAACCTATAGCAAAACTGTTAAATAAAATAAGTGAATGAAGTTTAGAATGTCTACACACATTAGTTGTGATTTACAGAAGTATCTGCAGGCCAGACAGNATTATCTTGAGGGAGTTTTACCTATAATTAAACTTATGCTTCTTGCGGTTTACTTGGATGAAGTTAAAATATGTAATGGACATATAATATAAAGGAATAATGAATGATAGTGCCTAGGAGCTACTCCAATTTGCCAAAAGACAGTTCAGAAATATTTCAGTTTCACTTTCTTATATTTCCTTATTACTTGTTAATATTTAATTTCTGTCTCTCATCTCTTCACCATGCTCACCTAAGAAGACTCTACATAATTGCATATAGCTTTGAAGAATATAACGCTCTTATACAGCAACACGCTGGGTTTTCACTAGGTTAAATAAATCACTTGCCCAATTTCTCCAATTTGGAATGCCAACAAAGTCCCAGCACATATTGGGGAGTAGCCGCGTTGCTATCTCTGGATATATTTCATGTTAACTTTCTAGAGATTCTTTATTTTCATTTGTTCTCTTGTGGGTATCTTCCTTTTTCTTCCACGCTTAAAAAAAACCAAAGATGAGGGGTATTAATGGGAACACAGTTGCCAACATTTTTGAAGGGGATAATGAAACATAATGATTAACATACATGTGAGAATTGTACATAGTTATTGTAAATGAAAGATATATTTCCAATTTATGTCATGCACTATTTGGTAATTTCCCTAATGAGACCAGCAGTTAGAACATACAGTATATGAAAGGTTTGCATGTGCATATATCTAAAGGATTAACCGTAGACAGAACTGGCATCTTAAGTGATAAATATATTGGATGAAAAAGATATAATACCAGATCATTTTATATAATACACATATATGAACAAATTATTCATCATTTGGGTGCAAAATTGCAATGTACAAAACTGCTAGGGAATCCAGGTGTAGAAAAGGTGTGTTACCATATTATACTAGTTTATAAAATATAGTAATTTGGCTTATATCCGACATATACTTTACCATGCATTTTATAGCCCATATGTATAAGCACACTAAAGTATGTGTATCTTTTGAGATTGGAAACATCAGAGCTCTGTGATCAGAGATTGCAGCTTGAATAGCCACAGTCTCTGCATTCTCTGATTAAAGAAACAAATCTGGCTGTTTTTTGGGGGGTATGTGTTGTTCTTGTCTGCACTGAGTATCCGTGTTTTCTGTGAGCGACTTTTGGCATGATAATTTCTCCAGAACTTGCATCACAATGCTTTTATTTGCACCACCTCTGACCATGGTGTAAGTCCACTGTAGCCCACAATATTTAACTATGTTGAGCTGGGACAGCTGAGTAAACCAGCTTAAACATAAATGTGCTGCAGCGTTTATCCTCTCTTGCAGAAGCAAGCCCGCTGCACAGACGTTTAGGTCCAGCATGTGGATGTGGTATTTAAATTTAGTTTTGATTCTTTTTAGTAATACTGTTTTACAATAAAAAATGTTACATTTGGAAAAAAAATATTTTTTAGCAAAGTGTTATATATATATATATAAAATGATACAACAACAAACAAATAATAAAGGGGGTTTAACATGTTTTTATACATATAAAATACACATTTTTACAATATAAGGTTAATTGCATAATTTACGTACTTTTGAAAGTTGAAATAAAAAGCATGCACGGAAACGCGTTTCTAACCAAGCTTGTGCACAATTCCTCACTGTGCGCAGTGATTTTCAATGTGTCCGCACAAACACTGAATAAGGCCCTCTTTGTATTTAAATGGGTATTTAAATGATTACATTTACAGTACATGCTTTGGAATGCACTGACAGAGCATACTAGCATGGCATTCTGCCATTACAACATGTTGTAAAAGGTACATAGTTTTCAAAAGTCAGCGTTATAGCATATGCAAGCCTATTTTCTGGCATTCTAAATGGAAATAGTTCTTCTTCAATTGTAGACNATATAAAAACAAAAACAACATCAAATGGCTGTAATTGTATGCAGAAAGTGCAAATATTTGCAATCGAATTGAAATGTTCCTCTTTAGCACCTGGTAAATTCTGCATTAATCAGCAATCAGATAGGAATTGCAATGTGATAGCCGTGAAAAACAAATCAACACTATCTTTATTGTCGTTTTAAAGAGTAAGTGCTTTTTAAATGGCAAAAGAATATATCAGTTTCAGGTAATAAACATACTTTTGTTCAAAATTACAAGTTTGAGGGTCTAATATAACTGGGAGTATTTTATTTGAAAACCAGAGAAGAAAGTCACGCATGTTAATTTTTTGTAAGTAGGCATTTGTTAGTTTAAAACTAGAAAGTATGAAATAATAAGAGATGTTGCAGTTATTTTTTAAACCAAATCCAAACGTAAACGGGAATAGTCTATTTGACTATTAGAATAGTCAAATGTATAAGCCACTTGTAGACAATCCTCACATTAGACTTTATATNATACAGAAAACACCAACATTTTCTAAACGGTTACATACTGGGGAATGTGAGCTTGAATCAGATTCCTATAAGCAACATTCCCACTTTTCAATCTCACTGCAATCGTACTCATGACTTAAGCTGGCCATACACTATGCAAGTCTAATAGCAGTGTAACAATAACGCTGGTCAGTACCTGTGTGCAAAATGCAAAAATAAAGTATTCTCCCTGCATGCAAACACTAACATTTTTTTTTACCTCCCCTGCAATTCACCATGGTTTTACCCATTCTTGACTATGTCAATGAATGAACAAAACATAAATGATTGTATGTCTTTATAATAAAGATCGGTGTATTAATTTCTTGGTATGAGTTCCATCTTTCACTACCTCCGCCCATGTTAGTGGTAACCTTGGGAGATTTCGCACTAGGTACCNCAACTATTCAAATCAAGTACAGCAGCTTTAAGCACATATATAGTCTTACCCACCTACACTGACATTTCTTGTGGTTAAATGACCCATCAATTCTGCCTGGGATAATAATATGACTTTTTCTGAAACTACACTGAAATGACACTTGCCTGAAATTACACTTTTAAACTAACATGAAAGAGTACTTAAAATTCAGTCCATGGTTATTCTAAATTTATATTAGCCGCAATAGAGCACAGATGTCTTATTTTNGTGATGTTTCTTTTTATTTTGTTTTGTCTGTGATATAAAATAATACCTGTGTTGTGAAACCGGCATATTTCACACCATAGGCCAATCTTACAATCTGTAGTTTGCTAAACAACAATTTTCATGTAGATGTGCATCTTGTTAATACTTTGCAGCTGTTTCTAAAACACAAACAATAGCTGATCCACATATGTTAGTGGAATGAAGATAACAGTTTTATGTCTTGCACACACACTTTGAGATCTTAAATTATCAAAATTTAGTGACTTGGCNACAAACTGGTCCTTATAAAGGATTGTGAATATATGAGTTATCTCAATTTTCAATTGGATAAATAAAAGGAAAAACATCTGCCTTGGTACATTTCNTCCTAGATTTGCACTCTATGAATATGAAAAGGAGTAAAAAGGAGCTGTATAATGGTTAATACAGACAGAATGGGTGGGGGCCTCTGTGCAAGCTTACATTTTAAAGGAGATTGGCATAGATACACGGGGTAAGTGCTCTATATCTATATATACACAAAATAGACCACATATACTAGGTAAAATTTAGTCAGCTGCCCAGGACCGCCATCAGTGGAGATAGCCGGGCCTACTGTCCCGGGCCCAGACAGAGCAGGGGACCGTTGCCATAACTCTTGGGGGTTAAGTGAGCTCCCGAGCCCGGACAGACGCTGTGACCCATGCAGACATGGGGAGAACATACAAAAGATCCAGTGTCCAGTCCAGGAATTAAACTTACAATCTCAACGCTGTGAGGCACAAGTGCTACTCACTGAGCCCCTGTTCTGCTTACAAAGCCCCAACACTCCCCTCACATGGCATGAAAATCACTTGCATGCGTATCCATGTGTGATGTGTAGAATTATAGCTTTTATACAAGTTCTCATCCCAGCTCTTACTGTACACTGTTATTACTGCCCCTTCAACCAATGGGAATTCTGCAGACTTGCANTAAAGTCAAAATTACATATGACAGATCCATTCAACCACAGTTCTGATGTCCTGGTTCTGGAAATGTGCAATATGAATACACAGTTGACATACACATCTCGCGTTTCCCTGCAGCCGTGATGGACACATTGTGTTTCCGTCTCAAGTGCGTGCTATTCAGAGCTCTATGTTTCTTGTAGAATACGCTACGGCATGCACACACTGCAAACTCTAAAAACTCCTTAGAGGCCAAACAGTGTAGAGATTACAGTTTTCTTTTATTCTAGAATATTCTGGCAATTTTGGCTTCTATTAATGTAGTATGAATATATGAATGTATTTTAAAATTAAATGAAAGATAAATAAAAATTGTGATGCTTTTTTTANCAGATACGAATTACTCGGTTCCTAAGCTAATTAAATCTAATTAAAACCAGGTAAGTTGGAGAGTTGGAAGCTCAGGAGCGGGGTATGGTNCACCTGGTGGAATGGGTAATGTTGGAGGGTCTGGTAAGAAAACTGAGTGCACAGTGACATTAAGAATAAATTAATTTTAAATGATAGCATTTGTCAAAACCTGGTTTAGAAATTGTGTTTGTAATACTTGGGAGTATATTTACTAAGCAGTGAGATTGGAAAGTGCGGATGTTACCTATAGCAACCAATCAGATTCACGCTTTCAGTTTCATTTTACACACTGGAGAATGTGAACTCGAATCTGATTGGTTGTTATGGGCCACATCCCCACTTTCCAAACTCACTGCAATCTCACCNTTTAGTAAATATACCCCTTAGAGTGTAGGCAGCCATTTTGTAGATTAGAATTAACACCTGATTGTCCCACTCATTGTCCAAACATTTATAATGACTTAAAACNAAATAACAGGAGAGTTCCCACAGCACTACTGCATGAGTATACCCATCATAGTAATATAATAGCTGCTATTGTAAGATACTGAATCAATTAATATGTAGTAAAAATACTATCAATATTGTTCCAATTACTCCATAAATCTGTCCAACACTTTCTTCCTGTTATCAGTTATATTTTTTATTATTATTATTATTATTATTGTTATTATTGTTAGTATTATATTAAAAGGATTTATATGGTGCCATCAACTTACACAGCACTTTACAATTTCAACAATCAAAAAGACATGACTGTGTGGTAACAGACTGGGTGGGTAAGAGGGCCCTGCCCCAAGTTTACACTCTATACAAGATGGGGGGGTTGAGATATAGGGGCAATTGCTTTATATTATACAATGGAGCAGCCATGTTGTATGGTAGAGGTGGTCAGTGCTCTGTATGATCCAGTCACACACAGTGTTACTAGCAGTACTGAGGGTAATTTTAGTGCAAGTTTGTGTTTTTTTGGAATAAAAAGGAACATGGAGAAGCAAATTCATTGTAAATAGAGTTTAAAAATGTAAAGTAAGTAAGTATAACAACTTTGTAAGCTTAAATATAGAGAATAGGGAATATTCTTAATGGGTGAGTAACGTTATTCCAGAGAGTGGGTGCAGCCCAGGAGAAGTCCTGTAGCCAGTAACTTATATGCTGGTAACTTATATACTTGTAGTTTTACAGCTACATGCATTAACGTTAGCATTTTAACCTACTTGTTTCATAAAACTAGCTTGAATGTACGTCATACTATGTTTTTTCTTTATACACAGCGTTTTCTGTACAGCCATTATTTAACAACCCCCCTCCCCCCCCCAAAAAAAAACCTGTCAATAAATTTATATAATAAAAAGTAAGAGAATGTTATTTTGCTATTAAAATGAGCCGCAAGTTCACATACCACGCACTGCCAATAAACTTGTAACGAAGAGAATAGTAACCGTGTAAAAAAATAAAACAATAAAATAAAAGAGTGTAAAAAGTATGTAAAAGCTTATAGAACAAGCGAAGGAACACAGAACTGGGAGAAAATTGAGAGGGGATTCTGGAGCCAGGGTTTTTTTTTTTCCTCAAACTTTTCTTTTTCGGAGAACAATGTTGCTTGGCAGGGCTGGCGATTTTATTCATGGCACCCAACCAGGGAGGGAGCTGAAGGCAGAAAACAAATCTGAAATGAAATATGGCACAACTTTGGCAATATCCTGCAGGATAAACTGAAGACAGAAAGAAGAGGGAGAGACTATAAGAGTGAGAGAAAAAGAAAACAAAGATTTGGCATACATGTTATAATCAAGAACGTCAAGGTTAACATTCTCTAGAAACTGTGGGGGTGGAACGCAGGACTAACATTAACCTCTTCATGGCTTAGGAGGAGCGCTGCACACACCGTGTTCCCGAGTCTCACTCAGTCCTTAAATGCGTTTATTTTTTTACACTGCTGATGACAATGGATGGACTTTTAAGCACCCTGGACAGCGGCAGTAATTGCACCCACATTGGTTGCGTGTGATTTCACCTGTGTTGCACCGTGTTAAGGTCACAGCATGAAATGCGAAGTAATTTCCCTGAAACCGGAGTGACCACAGAGAACATAAGCGCCGTCCACGCCAAATATCCTCAGAATGTAGATTGCACACCACAAAATGACTGAGGCTTATTTCTTTACGATACCCTAACTCCGCACGCCAAGACTAACAGAGTCCCTATATCAGCATTATTTCTTCAGAGTTTACAAAGCGGGCATTCGACGCAGATTTAATTCCCAATATTCCCCGTCTGAGCGTAGATAGACATTGGAGCCGATCCTAAGGGGAGCGCGTGTCGACTCACCTAGGGTATCTTGTGTAGCATTTACCCTGTACTCAGAAGCAAGTAGATCTGGAGCCGCGGCAGCTCACGTTCTACAGGCCATGTTCAGGGTGGAGTCTTGCAGTCAATGTACAGTAAGGTGCAAGTGCACCCTATCCGAAACATAGACAGAAATAAGCACTGTGTATGTCAAAACATTTGCACCAGAAAACAGGTCAAGCCGATCCAGAGATGAGCATGCATCAGGTGGCGTGACTTGTTTCTTGCATGCAATTATACTGCACATGCTCAGAACATTAATGCACGGATCTACACGATTCAGCACGCAACGCAACTCTTGAGTCTAGTCTTTGCATTTTGATGGATGTGGACCGCTGGGAGTGTGCATCGCGTCATCGCATAAGTGTATGGCCAGCATTAGGTCTGTTTGCTTCCACATATTTGCCAAGGTCCAGGTAATGTCTAAGTCCAGGTGGTACACACTAAACAATCTATTTCTGACGTCTCAAGATGCTCAAGCAAATCATTTATAATCGCTGATACTGTTTTATGGTTAGATTTATTAATAATATTATACATTCATAATTTTTTTATTATGTTTTTTATTGTTTCATTGCTTTAGTTGTGTGAACAAATTTTGCTCAGCGTATAATGGTCAGGGCTACCTAGTCATAGCATGTCCCCATCCTGCCTGTCCTGCTTGTACAATGTGTTAAAATGAGGCCGGATCCCGACCTTTTTGCATGGCGATCTGGGCCATAAATTTACTAAGCAGGGAGATTCCAGGGAGATTGAAAAAGTGGAATTTTACTTAGTGAAGAATGTAAGCTCATATCTGATTGGTTGCCATGGGCAACATCCTCACTTTTGCAATCTCCCTGCTTAGTGAATTTAGGCCCTGAAGTGAACTCCCATTTCACCCCTCTCCCCTGTGTGGACTTTAATTGTTCTGTGTGTATCTGCCTCCGTATGCATTACAGACCACATGAAAGTACCTAATGATGCCCATAAAACGTCATGAGACTATCCCTGCTCCCCATGCAGAGTGTAGAACAGATGTCCTTGCAGGTGACCCACCTGCCGTCCGTAGCAAACTCATTGCAATCATTATACCTGATTAACGCAAGTTGCATGCATGAATCAGGAGTAATGTGTGGGTGTCTGGGTTTAGTCTGTCATGTCCATGGGGGCTGACACTTCATGACCTATTTTGGACCCTTCATAATACATTGCAATATAACCCATTCCACCAGGTACATAATACTCCGCTCCTGGTCTTTCAGCTGTCACTCACCTGGTTATAATGAACTAACTGATGTCTGAATTATTTAACAATGGTGGTTACCATAGTAACTGATTGCTATAAGTTCTGGAATAGAGTATTTTGTACCTGGTGGAATGGGTCATGTTGGAGGGTCTGCAGTACATTACCCTGCACTCCACTATGTACACGCAATGGTCACTCATCTGCACTGAGTTTGTACATTCAGAGGAAGCGCAGCATCTGCCTTAGTATGATATGCAGCCCGTCCTTGATTTAAACCTGCATGTGCCGTACACAGGTTGCATACTGATTTGCATTCACCTCTGGACCCGTCCCATATTGTTAAGCCGCTGGTGGGAGCTGGCACCTAAGGCTTTGCGCATATCATACATTTATGGACATATTTGCCCGTACTAATGTTAGATGAAGAATGCTGGAATGTCAGTGTCCATAAACACCACTCCCTCAACATCAAGACAAAACAGGTGCAAGTCTACATCTGGACGAACTATGCTGCAATGTGTGGGGTACAAATCATTATTATTTGTTTTCTACATGAAGGTCAGAAGCTTAACATTACTTATTACACACAGCATACATTTTTCATTTTCAATTCAGCTAAGAAACATCAGCTCTTACCTCTAATTCTGTTTGCACAGTGTAAATCAGGTCAACCCCATAGCCAGGATGCAGGGCCTGCCTGTGGATAGGTAGGGTGCGGAGGGGCAATACTATGGGCACGGGGCATGAATGTATTGGTAAATAGCCCTCAGCATTCATTTATGGAGTGCCAAGCTTTCTTACAGTGCAGGGGCAATGGATGTCACAGGCCTCCGTCATCTTCTCTACTCTCGGCTCCATAGCAGACACATCCACAACTCTCTCCAGTGATGTTTCCATTAATTTAATCACAAATGGCTTATGCCAGTAATCATGCACAGCACAGCCCTACATGCATGCAAGGAAACGTACACCACCTTTCATTTTACAACAGAAACAACCATGCACAAGTGTTACAGACTATGCCAGATCCATCACAGGGCCCACACAAAAACTTTCTCCATGTGCTAGACCGACACCAAGAGCCAATATTTTTACTGGAGAGGCTCATTAGTATTGTCCGATGAGCCAATTTATCTAAAATGCTGGTCTTTGGTCATAAAGGAACTGTGGCACTGTACTGTCAGCGAGTGGAGCAGTAAAATAAGCAGCTGGCAATATTGATCTGGGAGCCTAAGACTGAAGACGAGATCAGAAAAAGAAGAGAAGAAACAACAAAAATGGAAAAGAGGATAATGAACCAGATTCAGACGCTAAATACTATTGACTTACTCACAACTTACTCAAGAGTGGGTAAAACCATGGTGAATTGCAGGGGGGGTAAAATGAATGTCAGTGTGTGCATGCAGGGAGAATACTTTATTGTTGCATGTTGCACACAGATACACTTGTGCTGGAAACATCATCTCTCAACTCTAATACTGTTTTCAACTAATGAAATGTACCTCCCCTGCAATTTAACATGGTTTTTCCCACTCTTGAGTAAGTTGTGAGTAGGTCAATAGTGCCTAAAGTCTGTATCTGGTCTCAATTACAGGTGAGAAGTGACTAAAGAAAGGAAGAGTGATAACAGGAAATGAAATGAACATGTTTGAGAATATTTAGGCTAGAGGGTAACTTGTAGAGGGGGATCATTCTGAAGCAGCATGGATGAGGCTTTGTATGCAGGGGATAATATGGGAGATGGGGCAGTGGTGAATGGAGATAAGGGAGGCGAGGTGGGGAACAATTTAACTAGAGGACGCTTTGTAGGTAAAGATGAAAAGATTGAAGGAGATCCTGTAACCGAGGAGGAACCAGTGCAGTGCCGGATAGACCATGGAGCAATGAATACAGACTGTATGGGCCTCCATGCCCTGGGCCATGTACTACCATAATAGGAGACAAATTACAGAGGAGCTGTCAGTGGTTATACTACTGGGCTCTGAACCCCTGTAACCCAGGACTGTTGGCTAGAAACAGCGTCTCTTAGAAAGTCAATCCAAATGCAGACCCCTGAACCCCATTACCAGAGCTGGTCATTCCAGTGGTGCCTGTAGGTATGTGCCTAATGAGAAATCCATGCAGTCATACAAAGCAATCGTTAAAGGTTGCAATCCTTCTTGCTGAAGACTCATATACTATTCTATACATGGTCACCTCTATACGCACATGAAAGCCTGATGGCCAAAATCTATATCACAAATGAAGCTGGCTAATCAAATGAGCGATCCTATGAATGAATCAACTGAAGGGCTCCATTTTTCAATTCACCTACCTAGAGGGGTGTTCAAAGTGGAGAGATCAGAGTTCACACAAATAGACAGAGATTGGGGAAGGGAAATAGATGAAACACATTTGCTAACAGCTTTATGTGTAAAAAAAAAAAAAAAAAAAATTATATGGTGGCCACATATACAGTGATACTTGCCCATTTCTTAATGGCATTATTTCAGTTTTTTAATTTATTTTTTATGGTTAATAGACACTCATGTAACACCAAGAATATTAATAAAATTTCACAAAACAATAATTATCACAGGATCGGCGGCATCAGAACTTTTTTCACTGGGGGGGTTAGTCCCCCCTCCTTGCACCCCATTCCCCTCTGTCACAGCACCTCCGCCACCTCCCTGTATGGCGCCCCCTGTAGTCACTCTTACAGGCACTCCAGTTACACTGTAGTATTGGGTATGGTGCTCAGAGACCACGCTCCGGAGGGGCCGGGTGGTGCCACTTCCGGTCTCTTCTCTAGGCACCAGTCACCACAGAGCCCAAAATCTCTTTTGCGGGTTTCTGGGTGGCTGGGTGCCTGCACCATCGACGTCTTCAGCTGCTGTACTTCTTCGCCACTCCTTGCCGCTCTCGCGTCGACCCCTCCTCCGTATCAGCCGTCTTCTCGGCTTTGCGGTCTTCACAATCCGCCTGCTTGCCTAACACTGAGCGCGTCCGCTCAGTGCCGGCTTTTATATACTCTCCCAGGGGCGGGGCTTGTGACGCAACGGGCTCTGTTTGGTCCGCTGCCCGCTTCCGGACCTGACACCGCGGCCTGTGATTGGTCAGTGCGGCTGAGCCGGGGTGACGTGGCAACACCCCATTGGCTCGCCGCCGAATCCTCTCTTCCCAGCACGGGCGCCGATGCCGGTCTCCTCACGCTCCTGCCCGAGGGAGCAGGTAAGTCCGCCACACTAGTCATGCACCACACTTCAATGGGCCCTTCGGACGGATCTTGTGTAAGTCTGGATATGGTCCCCAGGGGCAGATTGGCCATAGGACTTACAGGGAGTTCTCCCGGTAGGCCGGTGGCTTTGGAGGCCACTCTGCAGCTCCTATAGAATAATGACAGTAATAGGTGGTGGTCACTAAATCTTACATAATTGGCTATACATAACTCAACCTACATTATATGTTTTCATATTCTTTGCTAATCCCCACATATAGTCGATCCTGCCCACATGGGGCCTCTTTGAATTCAGGGCCACTTTGAATTCCCAATCCGCCCATGAGGGTCCCATATACAGAAAGAGAACTGTAAGCTTTCAGTTGTTAGGGGCCTTCACATAACTGCTCCAGCCATACCTAGAATGGAATAATCTGCTCCCATCTCCTCACTCGTCCCTGTTATATGTACCATTTCATTACAGAAGCATCCTAACCTAAGAAGTAAGGACATGAATCAGTTAAATATAGAAACTTTTAATTCCATTCTGACAGTAGCATAGTAAAGTTTTTCCCCACTATGTTGTACTTTTTTATTTTTTTGTACATTATAATTGGTACTTATCAACACTACATGCCTTCCATTATTAAATATCATTAAACCCTGACAATGCAGGTATGAAAGAAGCAGCTTTGGAGAATGCGGTTAACTGTAGTTGCTGTTTTTCAGATCAAAGTAGCAGATCAAGGTCTAAGATAATTGCATAAACAGATGTAATTTATTCCCACTGCAAATTTGCGAGTTCACTTTCTCCGTAAATTTTGCTGCAGACATCTGTACAATACTAACCGCTCTAATTAATTCCACATTGAGGTTTTTATTACACAATATGCATATTAAAAAGAAATAAACCCATCTTTGTGTTTTGGATATATTATTTAAACATACAACTGTTCAGAATGAATAGCGGGTGGGGGCAGGGAACAATTGGGAATTACTCCTGTGCACAATTATTTTTACATGTGAGTTTAACTACTGATAGAAGAAGCTTTCTTCCCTTTAGTATTTATTTCATGTGCTGGGCAGTACACAGCGTGGTTCTTATTCTAAATTGTGTGTATTAGTGGTTTGCATACCTCCCAACTGCTTTTAGCGGGACAGTCCCGCTTTTGGGGGACTGTCCCGCTGTCCCTCCTGACTCTAAGGGGACAAACTTTATTTTGTACCATTTACCGCGTCTCGAGGCACCAAAAGGGCGGGAGCTTAGTCATGCGTGACGGGAGGCGGAGTCGTTCGTGACAGGGGGCGGAGTCGTCCGCGACCGGGGCTGGGGCTTATGTGTCCCGCTCCCGGACCACGGCAAGTTGGGGGTATGGGTGTGTCAGGTAAAAAGTAAAAGCAGCTATTAGAATGGACAGGACATAATGACATATCATCAAGTCCTATCTCTATGCTTTCTCCACTCCAGGGCCTACAAGGAGATTGCAGGGGGGGTTAATAAGTGAGGATGTTGTCCATAGCAACCAATCAAATTCAAGCTCACATTCTCCAGTATGCCAAATGAAACTGAGAAATTAATTGGTTGCTAGGGGCAACATCCCCACTTTGCAGTCTCCCTGCCATCTCACTGCTTAGTACATTTAGACCCAAGAGTTGGTTCAAATCTATATGATGTGATCACGGATAAGTTTATATAGTTACTGAGCATATTTTATTAAGTAATAGTTGCCAACTTCTGGAGATTGTGAAAGACTAAAATACACTACAGCATGGGGAATGGCATGTGGTTTATGCATGCCTTTTGTCTATTAAAACTGCTAATCTTACTGTTACTGAGGAAGGGGGTGTCACAAATATGACATCAAGCTTCGCGCATTCTCAGTAACGCTCTGGATTTAAGGCAGGATTCTTGTATAATACACAAAATTTGGATATGCTATATCCAACCCTTTCTTGCAAAGTTATAAACCTCAGTTGTCTTCCGTTTAAAAATGCTAAAATCACTATAAACAAGACCCTTAAAGCTCATAGAATCTATGTAACTCTTTTTCAGTTTTGTATGCAGTCGCAGGTTCTTAACATACATCTCTGTACACCCATCCTGCAGACACATCCTGAGTACATATTCTGTACACAGATCATGCACACACATCCTATGTACATATTCTGT
>JABWIB010003686.1:30985-48371 GCA_016617825.1 Platyplectrum ornatum
ATTTATGTATGGTATTTTATATGATTTTTGTTACTCAAAAAGCTATTTATGTTTTTTGCTGAAAGCATTAATATCTAATCTAATCTAATACCATAATCTAATCTAATAATTAATTAAATAGATTTACTACTCAGTGTCCCAACCATGACATNGAGACACCAGAGGCTAAATTTACTAAACTGCGGAATTGGGAAAGTAGAGATTTAGCTATAGCAACCAATCAGATTTAATCTCACAATCGTCAGTATGTAAAATTTTACATACTGTGAGCTCGAATCTGATTGGTTGATATCGGCAACATCCCCACTTTACCAGTTTAGTAAATTTAGGCATAGAGGGGATGGAGTCAAACCTTGCATAAATATACTTTCCTTATCTNGTCTCACTGCTTTCCAGGAATAAGCGGAGTGTAATCCAAATTTCTGCTAAATTCTTATTAATAAAGGAGAATGGACCAGATCCAGAAGATAAGAGTGCAAAGTTACACCTGGGAAAACCATGTGAATGTCAGGGAGAAGTATAATGAATGTTAGTGTTTGCATGCAGTGAGAATACTTTGCTTTTGCTTATTACACACAGATAGTGACCAGCGTTACTGTTACACTGTTATTTTATATATATATATATATATATATATATATTTGGCCTGGAATATCATCTTCCACCTCTAATAAAATTTTTGTTTAAATATAATTTTGAAGGGGTCAATGCTATTCAAGATGCATGCAGACATATCAGTAACCTGTCGGCCAGTGAAAGTGCATTGCGTTGATCTGCTGATTCNTGACTAGCTTGTATAACTTTTATTCATAGAGATGTTCAGTGTGTCAGCTGTGCACCCTCTTCTCCATTTACTAANATCATNGCTATGAGCANTAATAGAGCAATCCAGACGCATGCCAAAATTTACTAACTATAACTGGCGGTGCGGAACTTCGAGCACTGATGATGTGATACCTGGGGGTCCGCAGTGAAAAGAGTAAGAGCAAAACCACGGAATGAAAAAGCGAAAGTGGGCTAAATCATGTGGAAGCCGGAAAGAAACCATGCCATATCAGGATTGGAGAAAGTCCATGCCATGCAGATATTGGGAAAAGCTCATTAAGATCAAGGTGCAGATAAGATCTCGGGATGTAACTACCCCATGACCAATTGACCTGAAGCAGGTGCAGATGTATAGCTGATGTGTACTGTGACAAGTAGGTGATTCCAGGGGAAAGCCCGGGGTGTGAGTCAGGTGGGGGAGGAAGAAGTAAGACGAGGAAAAGCATGCGAGGTGTGGAAAACCATAGAGAGGCATCGTCAGAGATATAAGACTGTTATGCCTAGAGTTGATGAGTGATGGCAACAGAGAACCATGAAGGTTTGAGTTTGAGCCCGCTTCCTTCTCTACCACTGGAAGAAACATCCCGTGCCATATGCAGTGCCATCTCATTCCCTAATCATGGGTCCCGTTTATTTAGTAAAGCCTGGTGAAATGTCTAGCGATGTGAGACAACTGTATTGGGAATGGGAATATTGTTGTATAAATTTTTCTGAAAATGTCAAAATTCTCTGAAAATGTCAATGTTTATTATGATTGAAAATGTAATTCCTGAAATTGTCACTGTTTATTTTGTCAATGTGAATTGCTTTGATCAGAACTTGCCGCCCCTACTTCCCCTGTAACTGCTTAAGTACCGCGATTGCTCACCTAGGTCCTTGTTGTATAAACCTAGTAAACGGCACTATGTTACATCCAGTCTCACCTCTAGGGGCATTTACAGACTTTATATCTGATCGGTGTTATTTCCCTGACTTGCCACTAGAGGCCGATGTTGGTCTCATCTTGTTAATTACTGTCTGTGTCTTGTGCTCTGGCTTTATAATCTCCTTCCTCCCAGAGCCAGGTGTGGGTCATTGTTGTTGTTGGCCTGTCGTGTATACAGTACATGGTCTCCTGCCTCCTGCTGCAGTTCATCCTTTCTGACGATCCTTGTTTTTACTGTGGTACCTTTACTCTCTGCCGATTCAATCCTGCACGAAGACAGAAAACAGCGTAAGGGAGAAAATAACGCGCAAACTTCTGCCTTGGCATACAGCGACCAGTAGACCGGGTTTGAATGACATCGTCAAGCCTCAGATCCCAATGCCATGTCCATCACCATAGAGTCTATGGGAAAATCATGCGCACACTCGACCTCCCATCGTCCATAGTCTGCACACCTCCCATGGCACACAGACGCTCTGTCCCTCTATCGCGCAGGGGTGCCACAATGCGCAACATCTCCACTTTTTCCAATTTCCACTGGACTACATAGATTCTTTCAAAATTCACACAGATCCCTCTGCATTGTAATAAGAACCTCTTCAAGAAAGTCTAAACTTCAATTAATGTCAAAATCTTTCCTACCTCTTTTCTAGCTTTGATTAATAGACCTGGTTCCTGTAAAATTAACAGCTTCTCACCTCTGCTGTGAAGAGTAGTTCAGGGTCATCCCTAATGGTACTGCACAGTNTTATCCATAGCGGATAAATTATTGCGGGCTCTGCAAATCTGTCACCGCGTGGCTGTAGCTTTGTAACTAGTGATGACATTACAAATCCTGTAATTTCTAAAGATGACAAATCTGGGAAAATATGACAATATAAAGTATATGTTCACTGACATGCACACCGCCATACCTCTTTCTCCTTGCCTGCGGCGATCATTTTTCAACCATCTGCCAAATACCAACTGGGCTGGGAGACTTTGTATCTTGTCTTACTGCNCAGTCAGGTACTTTTGAGGTATTTAAAGGAAAATCTTACTCTCCATATTTTCCAGGTAGTACTATATGGTTTTTAAAATCTCAAATTTTAATGGAATGACAAAATGGAAGACATAACAACTGTCGACTGATTCAGGACATCATCTGAAAACTTGGAAGTCACGTAACAGGAGTAAACCTGGATCCGGTCCAAGGTGAGCAAAAAAGCACAATGGACCCATAGTGGGACGTATGGGAGGTAGGAAGTCTGACGTCATTTCATAACTCTGCTGTTCCTAAACGGAGCATCCGAAAAATGACCAGACATAAGAATGTTAGCGGATTTATGCAAATCCTGTAATGTAACTCATCTGCGCATGTGTGCTCCATATGCCCTATTGGATAATTCAATGTTCAGAATTTAGCTCAGTACGTTTCGTTATGTCTACAGGGTGGTAGGTTTTAAATATGTATGGCTAATCCCAAGGACTGTAAATCTGGACTTACTAATCGTGCTGAGGTGCCGGTGGTTTTACTATCTGTAAAGATCAGCTTCCTTACTGAACCAAATCTGCACAGAAAACAGAAAANGTATTATTAATAATAATAATAATAATACATATTTATTAGGCACCACAAAGTGTCNNCAGCACNANACANTGGGNAATACAGACAGACAGAACGGGTGGGGAATAGGGGCCATGCCCGCAAGTTAACATTTTAAATGGGTTTGGGGATTTTATATATAGGGGCAATTACACATNCACCCTGGCCAATGGTATTTTTTTGGGGTGTCGGAGGAAAACCACCCAGACACNGGGAGAACATACAAACTCCACACAGATAAGGGAATCNAACGTAAAACCATAGCGCAGTCATCAATGCTATTCGCTGAGCCCTCCGTGCTTCCTGGTAAGGTACGGTTCTAGACATGTAAGTAGATCACACAGTGGTCTGGATCAAGGTTTATACTGATGCACATTGTTAGGTCAGTAATGGACTGTATAGGAAGTGAATGCTTTATAGGAAGTGACCTGCAGAAAGAGGTGTTTTGTATGTAATGTCTGAATGCATTCTTCTATTTCACTTACTCTATGGATGAAATACAACACACGTTACGATAAACCTTTTTATGGTCCTGAACTTCCTTTGGCAAAAAGATAGTATCTTTCATAATGATCATTTAAGAGCCTTGCACTCAAAGATTCTTAGCCATCCATAATGTGGTTGTATAACGGACTTAAAATGGGGTCATCTCTGGGGGGGGGGGGTGAGGAGAGAGATAAAAGTAAGTAAAAAATCAATGTAAAACAATTATGTGCAGAACGGCGGTTTTTAAATTAATAATATATACATACACAGTACATAGAAGACAATTACACAGTGTAATTTACCTTTTAATGAATATAATAAAATACGGATTTTAACATGAAAGTAAAGTGAGAAAGTGTGTTTTATTGATTCTTTTTTTCTATTAATCGTATATCTTGACTGGTCGATAGGATCGAGGTGGTGGGTAGGAATGATTATAGTGGGAATGGGCATCTGAGGACACACAGGAAAAAAAAATGCCTGGTGTCACAAAGATGAACCATGCAGGGTAGAGTGGAAGACATAAAACAATGTCTAATGTAAGATGTACCAGCAGGACAGCTTAACTGAGACACAGAGGAGCAAACCTAATAGTACAAGAACTAAGGGCATACATTAAATAGATTCCTGGATAATTAATGGGATGTCTGAACGGAATTACAAGTAAACGTTCTATATTCTTGGCACAGTAAGTAGGACATCTGCACTAATAGGGCTATTTTGAGGGCAGCGAGTTTCGGTCAGAAGAAAACTACAGAAAAGTTGAATAAAAAGTCTTATTTTCTGTGGGAGGGCTGGGAAGAGGGCAGCAGGGCATTGCCCCCCAGCATGTCAGTCTTGCTTTTAGAAGGAAGTATGATTGATATGACCAGTGTATAGCTAACCACTGGTCTCAGAACTACAAGCTACTAATGGAATGAAGGACTTAATGTGTTGGACTTCATGGTTTCATTTTTTTAAAAACAAGTATTGTATTAGTAATCAGTGAACCAGACTTAGGAGCTAAGGAACTTACGAGCCTAAAATTACGAATGGGAAAAACCATATTAAATTGCAGGGGAGGTAAATTTCTTTAGCTGGAAACAGTATTAGAGTTTAAGAGATGACGTTTCCTAGTCCAAGTCTAATAGCAGTGTAACAGTAACGCTGGTCAGTATCTGTGTGCAACATGCAACAATAAAGTATTCTCCCTGCATGCAAACACTGACATTCATTTTACCTCCCCCTGCAATTCAACATGGTTTTGCCTGCATGTAACTATACGCTCATAAGTTCAATAGTACGTAAGTCTGGATCCATTGTCAAAAACCAAATACAGAAATTATACAATGTAGTATGTCTATTAGAAGTAGCAGTGACATCCGCCTATTGCCCATGGTTCACACAAGATACAGCAGCCAATACAATAAAATCTACCTGCAAGGCAGTCAGGTGAAGGAGCATAACATGCAATCAAATGACAGAGAACTGATTGAAAGGAATACATTGATAGTGTACCAAAGGACTTCATCAGTACCTAAAGAAACCCATGCCACCCATGCCACCTCCACACCCACGCCATGACTTGTAGCAACATATAACATATACCTTTGCACAAGACAGATCCGAGAATTTAGAGTGCCATCTAGAATGACCTAACCGTATCCTGGCATGGCTCAAAGGTGTCCATGCCAGGATGATGTCTGAATAAATGGGGGCATTTTCCCACTGCTAAGGTCATAAAGGGACATGTCATGGAAAGGTCCAAAATTCAGTCCAGGTAAAAATTCTGATGGCAGCGCGGAACTGGACAGAAAGCGGAAGTACTTACACTATGCAGGAGGAAGGAGTTATATTACTTGTACAGTAAGAGCCCTTGCATTGCACTATCCAGACTTCCCCATATAATGGTTTGGGTGATGCCGAACATTATGGTGAAATAATTCTATATGCTGCAACAATCCAGTATTACATCAGAGCTCAGAGTTCCAAGCTGCAATGATGTGCTCGTCCACAAGGTGGTAGTAATGAGTAAAATGAATAATGTTGTGTAGGGTACATACTGACATTTCCCAAATAAACATATGTCTTTCATAGTTTTCTGCTCGATTGTAAAGCCCCAATCAGCTGCAATGCCCNGTACACACTGCTGTCTCGTTTTCTGAGGATCGTTATTACTACCCATACATACTACCCATAAACCTTTGCTACAGTGGAAGGGTGCTGCAATGACATACTTATCCACAAGGAGGCACTGTGCAGAAATGTGAATAGGAATCATTGCTCACTGAAGTTGTCTCCAGATATAGGGACATAGTTGATCTTTTGGTGCGAATTAGAAGCTTCTAAAAACAAAATCGGACAACAGTAGGGGTATGGAAAATAGCAAATGAAGTGAATGGAGATTTATAGTTTTTGGAGGAAACCCACGCAGACACAGCGAGAACATACAAACCCTATACAGGCCTATCCAGGAATCGAACGTACAACCTTAGAGCTCTGAGGCATGATGCTCTATGACGATTATCATGATGTCTGCATGGTAACGTCACATAACCCTCCAGCTTAAGCATCTTAGTTACCTTTAAAGGTAACACACCTTTATTCACTCACCTCTGTAACTGTATGACTGTCTCCTTGGCAATGGAAGTAGTAAGAGTAGACTATAGTTGCTATGGGCAATATATCCACATTTTCTTTCCTGCAGCTTAATATATCTTGCTTCTGGCATCTGAAAACATTGACCATTGGTTCAATAAGGGACAGCTCCATTTACGAATGGAGTTTTAATATTTGGCATAATGCAGAAAACTTGCGTTCTTTGTAAAGAACACAAAATGTGACATTCCAACTCAATACCAGTAAGTCAGCATCTGGAATAGAAGTCAGAGGAACCTATACTTGGAACTCGACTGGTTCAGTGATAAGTGCAGGATTTTCATGGTTGGAATTCATTACAGAAACAGATCAGAAACTGTTAGTGCTTCCTGTCTGTGTTAAATGTAGTAAACTCAAAACACATGTTTATTTTATATATTTTATGTTATTTTTCTGCAGTGGTAAAGCTGGTGCACTTTATATGTCAGTCCTGCATAATTGCTACAGGTAAGCAAGTTTGTAAATTGTTTATTGGTTGAGATTGTTGAAATATAAGGAGTATTTTGACACAGTGACAAGCGTGTCTCAATAGTACACAGTATTGTAACTAAAGGCAGAAGAGGAAAACACCACATAGCAATATACCCCATGATATCCCAATCCACCAATCCAACCTGAGCTGACTACCCAGATAAACCTATGTACTAGAATGTGTTCTCGGGTGTTGTCGGATTACAATACCCAGCATGCCTTGTCAGGTATCCACTATGTCTATCCAGATAAAGCATGCTGGGATGTGTAGTTTGACAACCACTGGAGGATGCCTATTCCTGTCCTAGACCTTCCCAAAATGCTCATGTATTAATAATAATTATAATAATAGTAACAGCCTCTCTTTCACTTGCCTGTTCCACAGTGATGGAAGTTTCCTACTTAAGAGACAGTAATATTGTAAAAATCTAATTATTTTTTTAAATACAAATTAAGAATTGTGATTCAGGAAGAAAATTATAAACTTAAAAAATTAAGGTAAAAAAAAAAAGATCAAACCTATTTTAACAACATCATTACATCCTATGGACCAGATTCAGACTATAGGTAAAATGAATGTCAGTGTTTGCATGCGGGGAGAATACTTTATTGTTATTGCATGTTGTACACAGATACTGACCAGCGTTACTGTTACACTGTTATTACACTTGGGCTAGAAACATCATCTTTCAACTCTAATAATGTAACTAATGCATTTTTAACTCCCCTGCAATTTATCATGGTTTTGCCCACTCTTGAGTAAGTTAAGAGTAAGTCAATAGTGACTAATATGAAGAACTAATATAAATATGCTTAGAAGAATGCACCCTAAAAGCAGTATATCTAGAATGTATGATCTGTTTAAGTTGTAAAATATGCAGTGCACGATACCATACATAACCAAGCCGGGTCCACATTATGCATAGATGTAACAGTCAAGACTATAACCCGCTCAGCATCACTGGGTCTAATGCACTGTATACCTGCGTGTATGTAGGCTGCACAGTGTTAAAGTAAAAGCACACAGATGTGTTGATATTAGGTACTGTGGGCTATGGACTTGTAGGCTTGTGTCTGTCTCCTACGGGTAGCTTGGCAGAGTAATGCAATCCTATGAAGTACTGAGGCTGCTGGTCTCCGGCGTACACCTTAAGGGACCTGTTTCTAAGACAACTGGTGAGTAAAAAGTTAGGAATGTTGGAGTTCAAGAGGCCTAAAGGAAATCCCACATACTTTATAACTGAACTCACATTCCCTGTGCATATATATATTTGTCAACTTTCTGTTGAAATTCACAATAAAAAAAACATTAAAGCTAAAAATATTGTAAACCATTAAGAGCTCCACTTATATAAGATTACCAAATAGCACAAGTGGATGTTACATGATGGTGGATTATTTGTAATATATATGCAAAGAGAAAGGGTAAAGACGTACATTGCCCCCATTAAGTAAGTACGTCTTTACCCTTCCTTTTTGAATATATATTACATGCAATCTAGTACTTAGGTGATGCACCTTACAAATTGATTTACTAAAATGGGATGTAAGCACCGATATGAGGGCTATAATAAATATAATTTTATTTTTATTATGTTTATTATTATTATTATATATACGCATGTTACATAACATTTTGAACAATCATAATAAAACAACTAACTAGGTGAGTGCTAAAACTGTAAATGGCAGAAAAGTTTTTTGACCCCAGCAAATCTTTGAGATGTTCTGTGGTATAGTGTCAAGGAAAGTCATGATCTACATGATTACATTTTTTATTAGCATTACACTAAACATTAGACTTGATAGTCACACATTGTTTTTTTTTACTTCACATTTAAATTCTTTCTTATAACTAAACAACCTTGAAATTATCCATTAATTGAATTATATAAAACATTTTTTGAAACATGAAGACTTGTATAGGCTGCTGCATTTGATGTGTTTCGCTGGTTCAACAGCCCTTTCGCCAACGATGATACCGTGTCACAGGAGCAGCGCTGACAGATGGCTTCCTGACCGTGGGAGTTTCACGACTCCCTGCAGCACGGACAGGCGAGTATGTCAAATTTTTCCTCTAACCCCCCTTTCCACTACCCTAACCCTCCCCTTCCACTACCCTAACCATCCCCGTCTACTACCCTAACCCTCCCCTTCCACTACCCTATCTCTTCCCTTAAACATCCTAACCCTCTCCTTCTACTACCCTAACCCTCCCCTTCTACTACCTTATACTTTCCCTTGCACTACCCTAACCCTCCTTGTCCATTACCTTAACCCTCCCCTTCCACTACCCTAACCCTCTCCTTTCATTACCCTAACCCTCCCCTTCCACTAACCTAACCCTCCCCTTTCACTACCCTAACTCTCCCCTTCCACTAACCTATCCCTTCCCTTACACTACTCGAACCCTCACCTTACACTACCATAACCCTCCCCTTTTATTACAATAAACCTCCCCTTACACTACCCTAACCTCCCCCCTTCATTACCCCAACCCTCCCCTTTCATTACCATAACCCTCCCCTTACACTACTCTAACCTCCCCTTTCATTATCCTAAACCTCCGCTTTCACTACCGTAAGCCTTCCCTTTCATTACCCTAAGCCTCCCCTTAAACAACCTTAACCCTCCCCTTACATTACACCAACCCTCCCCTTACACTCTTTTCCTTACCCTAACCCTTCCCTTACACTACCCTAACCCTCCCCATTCATTACTCTAACTCTCCCCTTACACTACTCTAAGCTTAACTAAGCTTCCCCTTCCCGTGCTCTAACCTCAACCCGCCCCTTTCCACAGCCTAGCCCTAACCTTGAATTAATATAGTCACTGCTAGTTTCCCACCCTCCCTCACAAGGGATTGGTCCACAAATTTATGACAACGCAAAAGGTGTGATGATGTTTTACATCAAGTCCCGCCCCTATGCAAATTTTACCGTTACTTCTACGATCTCTAAGAAGGCATAAAAAAATTTGGCAAACCCTTATTTAAAGCAGTGTTGCCGACAAAATTTGCGGTAGACCCTCGTGTAAGGTTTGAAGAGTACATACAGTTATTCTACATTGCATATTAGTTGTTCCTTAAATGGGTCAATGGTCATGTATACAGACCATTAAACATGACCCATTCCTCCATGCACAGAATACTCTGTTCCTGAGTTTCTGGCAATCCGTTACTATGGTAACCAACAGTGTTAATATATTTTTTTAAACCTCAGTCAATTTAATAAAACCAGGTGAGGGAGGGTTGGAAGTTCAGGAGCGGAGTATTATGTACCTGGCGGAATGGGTCATGTAGGAGGGGGTGTGTTGGTAATTGCATTATGAAGGATAGTAATAAGGTGTCTCTCGGTCATTAATAGACAGTCTCATCTATGTGTCTCTCTGCTGTGCTGGGCTGTAAGTCAAGGTGATGTTGGCTCCATAACAGAGCGTCAGGACGTCTGTACTCCAGGGCAGACATTATTCCCTAGCAACTCGAGAAAACAAATGCTAACAGTCCTAGTGAGGTAGCAATAGCAGAGGAAGGATATCAAATACCATGTAACACTATGCTATAGTTATTTACTTAGGAAAATCACTGTTCCCCCATTACAATGAATTATTGATACTTAATGGAAAAAGACCTCTTGTTTAACGCAGAAAAGGAACAAAATTAATGAGGATTTATGCGACTGCAATAAAACTGAAACAGAGAAAGCAAAATGCCATCAAACCTTATTAGCTTGTCCTAATCCAACATCGAAATATGTTACTGGCCCATTCAGCGTGCTGCTTTTTACTGTTAACACTAGATTTTATTTATTAGCAGTAGAAGGTCTGTCTTATATTCATATTTGGCTGTGCTAGTTAAAATTATACAACATATGTGTTAAAACCAAAAGTTGAAAGCGGTTATTAGTGTCTACTGCCTTCACATTTGCGGTTTTATTTAACATTGGTGTTGCTGTGGGAAATCCAGACTTGTGGTCGTCTTAACCAGGTAGTGCAGGCATTAAGGCCTATATTGACTATACTGCGGAAAAAGGAAACGTGGAGATGTTGTCCATACCAACCAATCAGATTCTAGCTCTCAGCATTCTATTACACACTAGAGAATCCAGTTCCATTCCCAGTTTAGTAAATCTAGCCCTCAATTTTTCTGCACCTTCCCCACGTAAAACATACCTCCCAACCTTGATGTTCCCGAAAATGAGACAAATAAGCCCATCCCCAGTCCTACCCAAGGCCAATAAATGACTGTCCCACTGGAATCGTGAATGTCACACTGGAATCGGGACGTTTGGGAGGTATGGTAATATGGTAATATATGCTTCCAGTTAGTTCCACCTCACTGGTGATAAAGGCTCCATTACGAAAGTCTGGATCTGTAGGAACCAGATCCTTCATGGAATATTGACCAGATTCAGATTCTGCATAATGGAAGTTTTCTGCCTGCAGGAAGTGAATTACAAACTGTGCGCATTCACTATTCATTCACTATCACATGAAAAATACACCCTGTAGAATACTGAACTGCAGGGGAGGCAAGTATAAACTATGAAAATAGAATTAGAGTTGAGAGGTGAAGATTCCTATCTTAACTTTAAATTAAACATCCAGTTATGCAGCTTGTGAGCATTGTTTTATCCGCGTAGAATGAAACNAAAATAAATTTGCACCCCTTACATTGTAACAGGGTTGTGCTCAGGTTTACCTTTGCTCCTACAAAAAGGTGTAAGTGCAACTCTGGATCAGCCCCATACTCCCTGGGCCAATTAGAAGTTTCAATAATGAAGGTTTAAAGATGCTGATTTGCGCAACCCCTTATATCACCAACCCCTTCAGCTAACACAGTGTTAACGTCCGTACTGTCATTCCACAGCCCGTACAGAGCCTGCAAGATTGTCAGTGGCACGGCTCCTTTGTAGTGAAAGACAGTGATGCTGAAATATGCCCACACAGGAACGAGCCCCGCATTGCACAGAATACAAATTGGATAACGCTCAATGTACCGTTCCCATTTAATCCAATTGCTGAGACGTTCGAATGACTGACTCTGTGGCATTACTACTTCTAGAAGCTACAAAATATCACTTATGTCAGCTTCCGAATGCCCTGGCCACTGCATGCTGGGTGCGGTAATTAGTGTTTANACGAATCTCTCGTACAATACGGGCTGTACTTAGCTCGCCCTCTGCTGACCATTTTCTAATGTCAGCTCTTAAAGCCGAATGCAATGCACTTACCATGCCAGCAATGCACAGGACTGGGGAGAAGGTGCACAGCAGATTTACAGGAATGTGTTAGAAAGACTCATAAGAACGTCAGTGCTTGATTTACACTATGAGGAATAGCTAAAAGCGGAGCTCAGATGGTGACTTACGTCAGTCCGGATTGTAAATTCATATCTATAATGCAACAGCTGTATAGGAAGCCTGATAATAAATCTTGTTATAAGGCCAAACCTACTGAAAAGCAAAAAGTAGGTAATGAGTTAAATGTCTATATTTATATAGGTATTAAAAAAACCTAGAGAAGTCAAGCATGAAAAGGACAAGACTGTTCTAACACGTGCATGGCCTGTGTTTAGCAGGTGTTGTAGAACTATATGTCCCAGCATGCTCCCATTGTATTGGCACATGTAGTTTTATATCACCTGGGGGAATATTTACTAAGCAATGAGATTGCTGTGAGATTGGAAAGTGGGGATGTAGCCCATAGCAACCAATCAGATTCAAGCTCTCACTTTCATTTTACCTACTGGAGACTGTGAACTTGATTATGATTGGTTGCTATGGGCAACATCCCCACTCCCTCCCCCCTCTCCCCCCCAAAAAAACCCAAATAGTTGATATAGTCTAGACAGGGCCAGTGCTAGGTCTCTGGGCACCCTAGGAGAACCCCCCCCCCACGTCGCCGTTCTATAGAGGAGCAGCAGGCGCCCTCCCAAGCCGGCTAATTATGTACATGGGGGTTATGATATAACATGGCATGTTAATGTAAACAGCGAGGGGGGGTGATTTTGCCGCCCCCCCCTCGGGCACAGCAGGGGCTGGGGGAAGGATGTTAATAGTACAGTAAGGACTGGATTCATCCCTTACAAACTACCTTGGTTTTCATATCGCTGTCATTGTATGCAACAGTGATGCGGAAACCTTAATGTAGGCTTCTGAATGCAGACTCCCCTACAAACCGGGGGATTGATCTCCCCACTGTCCGTCTGCATAGCTAATTTCCACATTATTACAACCACAAGTCCTGGGTTACAGTAGTCTGGCTTAGATCCTAAGTGGCGCATTACAGATGTCAACATAAGAACTAAGAACAAGATCCAGACTCCCACACATCCACTGCAGACAATATGAGGGTCACGGGTAAGGGCTCAGCCAAGCCCTTCTGTAAGATTTACAAGCCTCCGCACGTTATGAGCATGGAGTGCCTCTGCCGATTCCTGCATGTAGTGGCATCATCCCCCTGCACTCACAGAAGTCTAATCAAGCTGTAAGAGGATGACACCTTAGAGTAGTGTTCTGCTAAGAGACAAACAGCTCCTGCCCGATTCAGACTTTGCTCAGAGCTAAGATGGAGCTAAGGTAAAGGAGGGGGAGAGCGTGACTGGCAGGAAGCATGCCACTCGCCCATCACACTGACCCACAGAGCTGACACAGGCATGATAGTGTGCTGTATGGGTTACACCATGACACAGGAGCTTTACATTGCCTTATATTAACCCTGCACATGCAGGAAAGAGAGGGACACTAGAAAAAGATTTACAGGAGCTGGGACATAGATACCAGAGACAATGCAGTCCTATGGGGGCAATGATCTATCAGTGACACAGGGGTGACAGACAGACATTCCGGGGGGGGGGGTTATACTCGAGTCAATAAGTTATCCCAGTTTTTTTAGGTGAAATTAGGTGCCCCGGCTTATATTCGGGTTGACTTATACTCGAGTACATAGGGTATATGTGTCTAGACTATAACACTATCCAGATCGGGAATTTGTACACATTGATATTCAGTGTATATTAGACCACTGCCATTGTACTAAGCCGTTGCTGTGTAGTTATGCATGTGCTCATGTATTCTGCGGGCCAGCATTTTCCTGTATCACAAATAACCCTAATGACGTGGAGATTATTATAAACAAAATGACCGTTATAATAAACTGTGAAATCTGCTACACGTTCATAGACCATAGTCCATATGGAAATTCTTCCTTTCACATAACATAACATGACATATATATCTTTATAAGGAGAATATTAGAGGAAAGGCACATTTCCACTGATGGTGAGATATACTCGGAATTATTATGGAATAGTGTGGACTTTTAAGGCTTCTTAGAAATTCATGTAAGCATCAAAAGGAATCTTATTTTACAACCATGATAAAGGGACAGTAGTTTCCTACTGTTACGCAAATGTAGATTGCGTTGTGATAGCCCTATTCCCTACTGCCCCGCAAGTCTCACTGGTAGCGGTTGTAAAGCCTCTCTATTAAAATAAATCTTCTTTTTTTGTGCATAAATGCGACTTTTGATGTTAACATCTTAGATCTGGAGGGGTTGAAATTTCAGTGGCGGCTTTCAAATACCGGAGTCTTGTATAAAATGTTTGATAAGCAGAACGCACACAAATCACTACAGTATCTTTATTTATGTGTTATAAAGCCAAAGGCAGCACTAATCTGAATTTAAAGGACATTGGGTTGTTTAGTGCATGCTCGCCTAGAATTTATATTAGATGCATGGGTTTATCAGCCAGTGTACTATGAATGTACATCATCAGACAACAAAACTAATTATGTGGAATTATCGTACGAGGCAGAAGGTGACAGATGAGGGTCGACAACTTGATTTTACATCTGGAACAATGTGTGAGCTGCTTGTGTGTGTGTGCGCTCCAGACCTTACATTAATTTGTTTCTAGCACGTATGAAACTCAAGTTCTCGTGTTCTCATCCTTGTCTCTGTCCTTTACCTTTTCAAAACCCTTTAAATATTTCAATGTTTCTGATAATGTTCCCAGAGGTGGAAGTAGATAGTCATGGCCCCCGATGCAAAAATATTCTTTGGACCCCCTTCCCTTCAAAGGGCCGGACGTGCTGTATTCTAAAATCTGGGATTGCAGATATGCTATATTGGTAGGTGCCCAGGGTGTGGGAACATGACAGCTGATCGGTGAGCTGAGAGTATCAGGGACAGCGTCCCTGTGCACCCAGGTAACAACTGCAGCACCTGCAGGTCCCAGGAGCCACATGAGTTCTGGGAACCCCATGGGCCCCTGGATCCTCATGGGCCCTGGTGCCTTGCACCTGCTNCACCAGTGGTAGTTCCNCCTCTGCANGTTCCCCATTTCAATTCTCAAACTATACTTTAATAATTCCTGTGGCGTAGACCTTGCAGCGTTTTAGTTGCACCTCTTTGTACAGTCTCTAATGTATTAATATCCTTCCTTCTGAACACAGTATGAAGGTACCCAGATGGCAGATGGAGTGTATCACAGCAATCTTTCCCACTGTGCATGCTCAGGAACATTGCGCACACTATTCCTACATCTAATTGCATGTCACTGAACAACTCCTTGTGTTTTGAACAGTTTTGTGGATGGGAAGAGTTGCGGGTATGTCAATGTACTAGATCTGAATGCTGACATTAGTGGGTATATGCACCAGCCACAGGTCATGTCTAACGCTGGGTACACATTATGTCATGTCAATCAGACTTTTGCTTAGTTTGTACTCTCCAAACATGCTGCAGGATGGTGTCACACAGTCTGGGGTTGTTTGATTTAATTTTTAAGAGTTCTTTACATTAGAACGATGTCCTAATGTCTGCAGCAACTATTCTTATTGATAATTCATAGAGCCACTTTGTGGATAAGTGTGTAATTACAGCTTATTACTGCAGCAAAGGTTTCTGGGATTGTTTTCATACGGGGACCTCCTGCAGCTGCAGATATCTTACTAATTAGCTGATTGTTTGCAACATTTAAGAATCATTCTTATATCATTCTGATGTGTACCCACAATGTATTTCAACCCATGCCATGAGCATTTCAAATTAAGAAGGTAGGGTAATGCTGCCCAAGCCTTCTGTTGTTGTAATAAAATAATCAGCTAAAGATAAAATAGATAATAAAATATATATATTTTAAAAAATGCATTCTTCACTATACTTATTGTGGTGTTTGTACAAATCATAACCACAATTTGCAGTACACATCCCATCACATTGTGCCCTGCACTTTNGGAAAGGCTGCATATCTGGTTGTGTAGCTGCATTATGCTTGGCTGCTTCCAGCTATACATAAGCAGGGATTCCAAACCTGCTGTTGTGTGATCCCAATTCAAACGTTCACCTTATGTGTTGATGTACAAAATGCTACATGTATCCTGCTTTGCCTTCACCTCTGCATCAGGCCCATACCATAGCAAAGCTTCTCTCTTGAAAAAAGAAGAGCCCATGGGACACAATTTCACTTGAAGATATCCAGAACAATTGAGCCAGAAAACTGCTGCTATCATTCAGATAATTTCAATTATTACGCATATTATAACACTTACCAAGCCATTGAGCTGATGGTAAGGAGTAGTGTATGCATGAATGAATTTTCTGTTAGTGTTTTTTCACTATTATTATGCTTAAATGAATACAATCTCATCCTGTTTCTGTCCCTGCTACTTTATCCTGCAGCAAGAGGTGTAAAGATAATCTGAATAAATGATATACAGCTCACAATATGCGCCAAGCATGCAGACATACAAAGGTATACTAGAGCTATAGCAATGATGGGGGACAGACCTTGGAGGAATCACCACCCACATTCTTTATTGAAATGAGATTTTATTACTAATGCTGGCTACACTTGTTTAGGATGCTTGCTGGTATTACATATAAGCAGGGCCGGTGCTANGTTTGGGGCACGATAGGTGAGAACTAGCAATACGTTCCCTGGGCCCGGCATGCTTCGGTCGAGGAAGTTGGGGAGGGTGTTGGGGGACTCTGCTGTCCGCCCAGTGGGCCGACTGCCTAAAGTCATCAAATGGGTACACCAGCCCTGAAGTATATAATAATATTATAATATTATATTATATTATAATATATAATAATAATATTATAAGAATAAGTGTTTCCCACCCTCCAAATGTGATAGGGGTGCTCTCCCCGCTCCCCCTCTCCAGCGCAGTCTCTGCAGCTCCTCTGTGAAGTCGGGTAAGCTGTGGTGCTGGCAGGTGCTGGCTGAGTCTGAGCCAGAACTTTACATGATCTTACAAAATATCTGAAGTGCCTGTCACAGGTTTTAGAGGGGGCGCCATGAAGGAAGCAGGACAGAGGAAGGGGAAAAGATAAGAAAACGGAGGAGACCGGCTGAGCCAAAACAAAGGGACAGACTGGAGAGTTGCAGAGTGGAGGAAGAGCAGAGCAGCAAGGACGGAGCGACAGACAGAGGACGGAGAGGAGACAGA
>JABWIB010003687.1:27134-39401 GCA_016617825.1 Platyplectrum ornatum
GGAAAAACCATTATTAATGAAAGTAATGTGTTCTACCTGGATACAGATGTAATGATTAGTGTTTAATAGGAACTCTGCTGAGAGAGAGAGAGAGAGTTTGCGCTGATGTTACAATAATGGATAGCTCTGGATTTGTACAAAAACACTATCTAACAATATCTTTCAAGCAAAGCATCAAATCTGAATATGCATGCAAATCAATAAAACTTTGTAATAAGGTGACCAGCTAATATAGATACAGTACTTGTAAGATGAGAAACTTCGTTTCTTTCAATCTTGTGGTCTTTGTAGTTTTTTCACTCCGGATATGCATAAGAGAGGAAGAGGAAAGAGAAAACACATCTAGTGTATTATCCTCAAGATAAATCCATACATTTATAAGGATTTTAAAATATTATTTTAATGTTAAATATTAAAATAAAAATGGCATAAAAGATCCATAAAAGGCATATACCATAAAAACACAAAATGACCACAAAAATATAATAAATATATAAAATATGGACAATAAGGGGAAAAACACTTGTGCAAAATAAGCCTCGTACCAGCGTATCAACCACTGTAAAATGTCCCTCTGCTTCGGCGTCTGCACGCCACGGAGAGCCTGGATTCTCCAACGGCTGTTGTTCCACGTGTGATGGCGATTCTCCAGGGACGCTAGTGGGAGGCGGCTGCTGGGAAGGAGGCGGCTGCACTAAATAGTCCGGACTCACTGACGCGTTTCAAGCCTGTCGGCTCTTTCTCAAAGTTTTTGAAAGAGCCGACAGGCTTGAAGCGCGTCAGTGAGTACTGTATCTATATTAGCCGTCACCTTATTACAAAGTTTTATTGATTTGCATGCACATTCAGATTTGATGTTTTGGTTGAAAGATATTGGATTAGATAGTGTTTTTGTACAAATCCAGAAGGTTGAGATATCCGTTATTGTAACATCAGCGCAAACTCTCTCTCTATTATATACTTCACATTTATTTATCTCTGGGGGAAGGTAGAGCCCCACAGAGAGAGAATTGTGCAGCAGATGTCTATTAGGCGCAGTTTTTTCCCCTACATCTCTCTTTTCTCTCTTTTTTCATAGTAGAGTCTGGATTCGGTCCTATATTATTAGATTAGCATAATAAAAAGACACCACTGTCAGATTTTCTAAACACAATAAGGTAGATGTCAATAAACTAGGAATCCCCTAATCCTAGACAGATGTGCATACAGTATATCCGGTACATACATATCCCATTTGTACAGTTTCTCCTAAACCTTTTCAACTAATTAATTAATTAAATGGCGATTATTTCTTTTATATTTGTTAATAGACTTATACAATACTAAGTTTGTATACTAAATTTTAGTTATATAAACAAGATATGAGAAATTATTATTTATTTATATATTTATGTCCTATGAGTGTTAAAGGTAAGGGACTAACAACTTTAACATTTTACAAGCGGACACTTACAAGTGTNCATAAAGATTTACCCAAGCCTATATTATACAATTATCATACAACTCTCCTTCATCCTTGTGTACTCATATGAAATTTGCCCCATCCTACTCTGCCATCAGAAAGGTAGATCCAGATTCATGCTGGTCTGCTGATACCCTGTCCAGATTATCAGCAAAAATCTGGGGTTTTCATGAATTTGCTGGGTTTTATGGAAGCCCCATCTTTTTGCAGGCAATCTGAACGGGCTATTANTAAAATCCTGGGTCTTAGACACGGCTAAAAAGAAGGGGTTTTGACAAGGGACCCGGGGCTCACTGCTGATGTGAACAATCTACTCTGTGTGCCCCGGCACATCTCCAAGGTTTGAAAACCCGAGGGTTTTGCAGGGGATGCAGTCTGAATGAGGTATGAGTGAGCATACTGTGTAGTAAAAAGAAAATATTTTCCCCACACAATCTGGGTCTGTACCATTATTTTAGTAGTAACGCAACACAACACAATTTTTTATGAATTTTGAAACAAGAACTTTTACAGATTTATTGTAAAAAGAAAAAAACAGAATTAAAAGCTAAAAATGTATTACTTTTCAGGAGCGCCACTGATGAGTGAGGGCTAGTATAGTTTACAAGTTGTTTCAAGGCTGTCATTTTAGCTTTAAGAAGAAAGAAGAAATTGTCCTTGTTTCTAAAAGTGTTTTATTTGCTGTATGTACTTCTTCAACGCAAATGGTCATTCATAATAATTAGTCAAATTTATTGTGTTTACATGAAATTTCCACATTTGGGAGTAAAAAGTTCAAATACTGTAGGCAACTTTTTCATAAGAACATCTGCTCCTTTATCTGTACAACAACCTTATATGAAAGTAATATTCTTCACTGATGCGTGACTACAGCTTCTCTGCACTTTGGTCTGTCTGTCTTATGACCTCAGTTTCACCACTGGTATCTTTAGAATCTCATGTTCCTTCATGACCGAAGAACAACCTTATCCTCCCACACTATTGTCTCTGTATCCTTCTATTATATAAGCAGCTCATCCGTTCATGTCCACAAACCTGTAGTAAGTAATGTAATGTTAACATACAGCAAACCATATTGTTCTGTCATCCAGGCTATCATTTTAAAGAACCCAATGAGTCATTTACCCTTGTTGGCAGTGATACCACAAATAAAAACATCCTGCTTTTGAGAACATCTTTTTTCTGGTCTCCGTAGTGCAGCTATAGAACACAAATCCATTGTAATGTAATAAAAGGTACTTAGATCATGTGCTATAAAACAGTCTGATACTTTAGCTGTTTGGCAACAATAACACATCACTCAGACTTTGCTCTTATGATTTTGTCTCTCAGGAGCCATATAGAGCCTATTACAAGAATAGCACTGTTGCCCTGGCTCTGACATTTCCTTATACAATTGCATGAGCAGCTTGTAAAAACACTTCTCAAGTAAAGAACATTGTGAGCAGGTGGTTAAGCCCAATCAACTCTTCACGGAAGCTTTGCTAAGATTTTATGTACAGGACAAGTTGTTCTTAACCCCTTTAGGAAATCAGACACAGTCTGCCATTCCAAGTTACCAAGGGATCCATTGAAGAACTCTATGCTGCACTNAAAATGTTAGTGTCTATAAACCATTACATTGTAGTTTTTTTTTTTGTAATTGTATCCTATTAAAACACTTAATTATAACTTATATAATGTACAGGGGAATTGTACAGAAAAGTCTTGTGCATATATGAATATATGAAAGCAATATTTAGTTCATTGTGAGTTTCTGACATTGGACAGGATCAATCGATTGAAAATAAGAGTAAATTGATCGTTACACCTGGGAAAAGCCATGCTGATAGTCAAGGGCCATCAAATAAATATTATATAACTATAAATATATTATAATACATTATTTGCATGCATAGAGAATAAATTGCTTTTGTCTATTGCACACAGATACTGACCAAGGTTATTTTATGCTGTGGTTTATTCATGGTCTGCATTCACTTCACAATTTACCACAACAATTCAACTATTCTTTTACCCAAATTTACATATTTCAACAGATTTCTTCAAATCTGGATTTTTCATTCCAGCATGAATCTATAGTTGTTGGATTTCTGGATGTGGCAGGTGAATAACTGTGGACCTCCGATACAACTCCATTTGTATTTCTGTGCAGAGTGACAGTGGAGGTCTTGATCTAGTTCAGAACCTTAATAAGAGTAATGCAATTAACTTGGATGGAGATATGTAACATATTCTAACTAAAATTTCACTTACTACGATACTATAGATCAAATCCTGTGACCACCACCCAAGGTAGAGAGCATTATAGTGATCAACATGTGTAGCACCACTGAGAGATTCAACCTATCAGCATATTTTAATAAGCACAGCTTAAATAAGTTTAAAGTGACAGCTTTGAGTTTGTAAATAAATAAAGAGCAATTGGTGGTTGGTGATCACAGCTTCTGAGGTAGATGGCTGAGGGGAGGAGAAGGAAGCAGATCTGTAGCAGGGAAGAGAGGATAGTAATGGAAGAATTGGGAAGTAACTAGTGAAGGGTATCAGAGACAGCTGAGAGTAAGAAGTACGTTTGAAAGGTTAGTTAATAAGAGTAGATAGGAGTTTCATCGTGATGGCATTTCAGCTACATTGTGTCGGTGAAAGACCAGAGGCTGAGGGGAAGCGGCGCTAAGAGAATTTGTGCAGGGANAAGTGATTTATTATATTTATTATATTTAAAAAAAAACACTCACTCAAAGAAATGGAACTGAATTTATTACAACAAAGAAACTAGAGAAAGAGAGAACATTAATAAAATACTTTAAAACCTTGATGTATCTAATTGATTGTATGCTGTTAATGATGATCAAGTGTATGAGCGATTTTTTATTCTGTAAGCTTTGATGGCTCTCCAGTAGCTTTTCACATAAGGGTATGTAGTTTAAGATTCTTAATTGGCTGATTCCAATTCAGNACTCCATCGCTATAAGTAAATTAAAATATCTGGAAAAAGAACCTGTAGGCACCCTATGTTGTTAATAAGTTATTCTGATTTANATGTGGGGTTATTACACATGCATGCACATACTGTATGTTCTAATCCCTGCACTGCACTTATGTCTTAGCTTTACCTTACACCTTGCCCTGCACTCCGGGTGTTTAATCTGTATTGAAAGCAATTACAGTTTATTAGCTTGTTAGCTTATCCTCGTTTTTTTGTCATATGGGACCTGATAAAGCGTTTTGGCGTGCGTTTAGACAATGCACAATCGGAAAGCTAAGTACGTGAATGCGCTGTTTTAGCCAACTATGAATTGCACTCAAGCATGTGTTTTTGACGCATGTAAAAAAATGTGTGCGGCTTTGCACATACAAAATTATTATCAAATCTAATTGCTTTGCTGTGCACTTTCTAAGGCATCTTAGAGTAGTAGGCTCTGCAATGTTTGGCAATGTATGTTGCAGCATTTTGTATTGCTCCACACTTTCTGATGTTATTTTGTATGTTGTTTTTTTTAGGCTTTGCAACATTAGCTCATGCATATATTCAATGGTTTTTATTAAGGCAATCACACATTGACACATTGACTTCTGTGTCAGTCACTGTAGGCCTCACTCACACCATGTTGCAGTGTCAGGTAATGTGTAAGATTGCCACTTTTTACACTTACTCAATGCTGTCTTTTCCAGCGGCTTACACAATGCTGTGCTTTGCAGGTTATAAAAAGTTTTGCGGACCACTGCACCAGCAAGAGCTTTTAAAATTCAATAGATACACCTGATGTAGGTTAAGTAATTTGATTGAAATACTCTGTGAGCTAGATTTACACCATGGTTTGAGGTGGTGCAGGAAAATAGCGCACACAGTCACACTTGAATTGACGCAGTAGTGCGCACCAGTAGTGGANCGCCCTTCAAAAACATTAGCATGCATAAGCACGCCCACTATGCGCACCTATGAGACACTGAGTCGCAAGGATGCAGAGGCTTAATTTGCGTCTACTCTTGCATGCAACTTTTGATATGCTGCACATGCGCAGTGCGGATGTCGGCAACGATTTATCAAAACAACTAGTCGTAATACATACCAACTCTGAATCAGGTCCCTGGTTGCAGCCTTCTTCTACACCTTGTGTAACTTTATCCTGGACTCTGGACTGCACTGCATCTTTTATACTCCATGGATGTTTAATCTATCTCCACGTCATCTGTTCAGAGGACCATGACTTGCCACTTGACAGCAGTCAAGTCCAAATCAGGGCCTCTGGTGAACATCTGCCTTGTGGTTAAACTCCACGCCTCTGTTCTGGTGTGGCCTGACCATCACAGGGGGATGGGAAAATACATTATAGTAGTCACTGCTACCACCCATTAGACATGTGGTACATAGCCACTATCCTATCTGTGCAACGGGTCATAAATATCCATCTCAGAGAACATTTACTACTTGTAATCTATTAACGTCAATTAAAATGTTTTTATTTGACAATAAACAAAGTTTTTTGTAATAATCAGAATACTTTACCAAATTGTATTTATAGTTATGTGTTTGTCAATTGTAANAGTTCAGCATGTGAATAGTTGGTTATTATATACAAATAATGATGTTACATAAATGTTCACTGTATAACTACAAAGAATGTTTGCTTCAAGGTTTGAAGGTTTGCTTCAAGGCACACCTAATCCGATCAATTTATTTTTTAACCAAAGCGACTTAAGTGTCTAATCAGTATTATTATCATTNCTATACCTGATGATCTACAGTGACTTAATCTTCTTACAGGATCTGTGTATTCTACTAATCTTAAGAGGTCAAGCATTTGTTTGCAGTTATTACATTTATAAATATCAGACATGTTTTACAAAGTTAATGATCTTAAAGCTATTTAAAAACGAGTATTGATATGTCATATCTGTGCTTAGTCTTTATAGATTTCTTCATTGACTGGGCATGGGTGGTAGTTATTCATTTTTAATAAGCTGTTATGCTACCTGCATTGGAACAGGCAGCTTTTATTGGTACATTTCTATTCCTTAGTTTTACAAGCTCATGGTTTATATATGTGAACAGAACAACTGATTTATTGAAGCTCCTTTATGGTGGCCCAAAATCCCTCAGGATATTTGGGGAAACAAGATGTAGCATTTCAATGAGCCTATTGAGCAGATGAAATTTTAAATAAAGACACACACATTCCGTGCACACTGAACTTCTATTAGATTTGATACATTTATTTGCCTTTCAATGTAAAAAAAAAGGATTTATTCAGTTATCAAAAGAGTTTTGAAACCTGAAAACTGTACCAGAGGTAGCAACTGAGATGCAAAGCACAACTGAGACTCTCTGGCATGTCATTTACAGATCTGCTCTACAACCTAAAATGTTCAAATAAAATTGCAANGAACCTATACATTTACTTAAAGTAATGAAGTAGTCATATTATATTTTAAATTAAGGTTTAGAAGAAGCAACAGTCTAGGTAGTGATGTGGTAAGTGGGGTTATGCACACTCTTCAGGAGAGACACCATCTATGAATGCATGGCCATCACTGTTGTACATTGTAAGACACTCTCCCAACTTTTCCTGTAAGGGAAACTCACAATAATTAACAGTGGTTGCCCTTTTACTGCGCCTGTCACTGAGGCAGCAGCGCAGTATCAGCACCAATCACATTGGACCGAATCCAGAACTTTGTTNGCACATAGGTCTGTAGGGCTTCTGGACACTTAAGTGTCCAGTAGCCTACCTAAAAATATATGCGCTGATGTTCTTACATATGAAGCTGAAGAACCCAGTTTAGAGAATGGCAGCAAAGTTATCGATGAATTAGGAATAGGAACCATGGGAAGAGATAGATGANGGCAACATGAAGGTTGATGGGGTGATAGAGGTGTTTGGAGTCAGTTTCAAATGAGNATAAGGAGAGGAAAGGTGCAGGGGAATGATACTGAAAGGCTGAATGAGCAGGAGAGGGAGAGAAGATGCCCATGCCACCATCAGTACGATCACCGGGTGTTGGGGTGTGGGATAAAGAGAGGCCACCATAGGATAGCACAACACAGAAGGTAGTTTCGGAGGAGGAGAGACAGGTTTCAGTTAGGGCCAGGAGGTTGAGGGAGTGGAAGAGAAAAAGGATCTGGCATTCCAAAGGGCACAGAAGAAGGGTAGTGAGGGATGGGGTGTGATGCATCAGGCAGGTGGTGAGGAAGGGCAGCACAGTACAGCACTGGAAAGGTTGGGTACACATGTTGGAGAGGGATGGTACAGGAGTGTTTGTAAGTGGAGAGTGAAGGCTAGGAGGAATTATAAAGAGCAAAGAGAAGTGTAGGAGCAAGAGAAAAAGGGATGTAAGTGGTCGAAGAGAGGAGTGTTTATATCATCCGTTGCAACTCCCTAGGTAAGTGGACAGTAAAACATCATAGTGACTGAAAAAGCAAAATATAAATGGAAAATNAAGGTAAAATAAAACTAAATACCAGAGGTAACAGATACAAAACAAAGCATGATACAAAGAGCATCAGTAATAGATGAGCATTCCAGAGCTAAAAGATGCAAAATATACTACTTTGTGGTAAGCATAGGAGAGTCAAGCATAGGTGATTGATATTGTCCAGGAAGGCACTTACAGTTCAAGGATAGGGAAACATACTGTATGTCAATGTGCTGGGAAGTCAGAGATCAAGAGGCAGTGTTCAGTAGCAGGAGAAGTTAATTTCATGTTGTTGAGATGATGAACCAGTCCAGGGGCAGTTGTGTAGTTAGCTAAGATTTTACCCTCCGGTTTAACTCTGGTATAACTCTGCATTGCTATACTATACAATTTGCATTCTACAGCAGCCATAGGCATTTATTTACAATATATTTATTACATTATCCTGAAAGGTTTGTGATAGCCAGGGAACAGGTGAAAACAACACAGTGAATGTCAATGATNAAAAGCAAAATTATGCTACAAAGTATTGCAACAATAATCAAGCTATAAAACTATCGGTTTCCCACAGTTCGGACATGTGCACAAAAAAATTTAGNCATGGAACATACGCTTGGGAAACTTTATTGTCTTTTTGCTAAGCAAAGTTATGAGTGTGATTTTAAATACTTATTGTTAAAATATTTTTTATACATTGTTTCTTTCTGCAACATTTTAGCCTATATGTATAAGCTGTGTCATTAGCTTNACTGTCACCTATGAATAAACCCTTTCATAAGCCAGTAACCCTACACAAAGTTGGGTATCTGGGGCACCTCAGATCATCAGCTACCAGTTGCCTAGGATATAGGGGAAGCCACGTATTAAAAACAAACATGAGGAGCTGAAGAATTAGAGCATAATAANAAGAAAAAAGCAGGGCGGTGCGCCCAGTAGGCGAATTCAGGCTGGCGCCTAGGGTGGGTGGCCATCAGGGGCAGTAGAGCGGCAGCAGAAAAAAAATATTGATTAAAGTTAAAAATGTGAAAACTTCTTTTAAAAAAAGAAAAAAAAGCCCAATAATTAAAAACCGGAGAGCGAACGACCGACGGTCACCCTGCCGCCCTCCTTGGTAGTTTAGAAGTGGCGTGATGTCATCACTTACATGACGTGATGACATCATTCTGCACTTCACTTGATGGCTAGGGGGTGCAGTGCTAGATATGCCTAGGGCGTCTATAGACCTAGCACCGGCCCTGGAAATAAGTTAAAGGGGCCACAGTGTCCAATTCCGGGCACTTCCTTTACAAAGCATCATACTATGTTTGTCACCCCCTCAATAGGAACTGGTTTTATAGGCAACCAGGAATTTCTGACAGGAGATCCCCCTGATCCTTATTCACTGTGCACGGTTACCGGCACAAAAAGTGGTTCACTAAGGGGGTTTTAGTCAACGCTGCCCTTAAGAAAGTTGCTAGAATATCTATCAAGCCACGCTCTCATGGATCTACAAGTAAATTATGTACTTTCAAAAGTTTCAAGGCAGCCAAAATATATCTCTCTTTTTCTAAATTAGCTTATGCTACTAGATTATTTTATGAACCATTTCTTAATTGATCTCAATAGATATATTTGCTATATATGAGTTCTATGATTTTTTAAGTAACGCATTCATAATGACAATTTACTTTGATTTCTGCACACAGATATATTTTGTGACTTTTGAGTGTGTGTGTGTATGTGTGTGTGTCAGTCTTTAAATACTGTATCTGTGTGTGAGTATATCTATCTATTTTAGTACATGCATAGATTTAAACTAAATAAATGTAGATTTAAAACAGAAAATAAGTGGAAATGACTGGTATATAACAGAGACACCTTTCTACATTTGATGATTCAATCTTAAAAAGTGGTGGTATTTTTTGTTCCTATCAGATGTTCCTTTCCTTCCTAATCATTCATTCTCTAAAACTGTGCTGTGCTCTGTCAGGATTTCNGAATAAGTAGAAACAAAACAAAAGTCCCTCTCTACCTTTCCATATGAATGATTCTGTCATCTTACAGACCTGACAAAAAAGCTGTTCAGAAAAATAACATGGATCTGTTTCTATTTACTTTGCCTCCCTACAAAAGAAACGTTTGAGCATCCCAGTCACGTCAGGAAAGATCAGAATCAAGATTAGAAAATGGGAGTTGAAATTTGAAAGAAAGACAGTAATGTCACCTGTAAATGGAAAAAATGAAAGCAGAAGAGAGATCTGACAGAGTAGAGGCAGATGACTAGAAAGATATAAGATGGCAGGACCACATGCAAGAGATGTTAGGTCTAAGGGTCTCACTTGTTGGTTTAAAACTTCCATCCTAAATCATTTGTTTGATTTGAACAATAATACTCTTTCTGCCACCTTTTTAATCTCCACAGAACTTCAGAAAAGACTCCTTTGTCTGATTAGGGCTTGTCAGTGTGATTGATGCGCTCCAGCAGTCTGAGGTGCATCCTCTCATCTTGACTGCTCGTTTTGATAACCAAGTTGAAACTGACCTTTGCTGACATCCTCATCTTAAAATATCTGTGTTTCTTGTGGCCTAGATAATGTAGCAGAAACTCAGAAGACAAAAGGTTTCGCTAGGGGGATGTCAGCCAATGCTATTATTTTCAGTATATTACAAGTCATTGATATCAGATGAGGACAGGAACTCTAATATAAATTTCTGGAGAATGATGAAAACAGAAGGATGAAGATGCAGAATGCATGCAGAAGTGTAGTTTTAATATAACAGTGGTTGGTGAGCCCTTCATCTTACAAAACAAAGAATATATATTGAGAATTGTATGAGCAATTTTCCTGCTAACATGCTTTTGGCCAGTTATGTAACAAATAAAGGTACTAAATGTCATTTATGTGGNTGAAACGATGTAAGCCGCAATACAAAAGACATTTTGCAATGTCTATTTTATAGTGGATCTTAGAAATTAGGTTTTAAAATGGCAGGGTATGTGAGGTGCCTGGCAACACGCAAGTCCATTTTTTGATGGATGTTTTTGATTGAACCTTTGAATAGCACTTTTCTGTATGACTCCCCTTTACATACATAAAACCACATTTTCTATTGTTCAATTTTACTAATTTAATATAACGAATAATATAATATAATAATGTTATAAAGTAATGTTTAAAGAAACCTACATAAAATACTGTCAGACAAAAACAATACCATTGTTGCCTTACCAGGTTTGAAGACTGTCCCGGAATCCCAGAAGATCAGGCAAATGACCCAGCACTTAAATCATTGATATACTGAAAAACAATGCCTCAAGCTTTAAATTTTACTAAAGATAGGCAACGGGGGTTGATGACAATAAACCCTGACCATCCTTAGAAAAACTATGTATTAAAGCTTTTATCATTTGGACGGGGCTATATGTGTGATTAATTACACCCTCAGGCTCCACCCCCAAGCGAATGGTTTCATTTGGAAGGGAGGATCAAAAAATACACAACCCTGGTGAAAAATATATGGGATTGGGTGCACATAACTGTTTTACTTTAGTAGACACCCAGACACCCAAAAATATGTGAATAGGTGACTGATGAAGTGTCCTTACTAAACAGAAAAGATGTGCATAAAAGAAAAGATGGTGGGGGGAAATACCATAAACTGTATGATACTATATTTTCAGAGAAATTCATTTTGAAATGTAAAATAGATCAAATTATTCAGCTTCTGGAATCTGTTGTTGGGATTATTAATTGCACAGGAAGAGAAATGACAATTTATGTTTGTGCATCAGCGCATGGAAATTGAATCTAAATCCATATCACTATGAAATAATGATGTAATTATATGTACACATTGCAATGATTAAGAAATAACAGTTAGTAAATACAACAATAAACAACAATTATAGCTTACTGANACCCTTTGGTGTTTTTAATACTATTTATATGCACCATATAAATATATGTTTCAATAATTGTTTCTGCAGTAGAGTAAATGTAGGAAAAAAATCATATTTTGATGACATAAACAAAACCNGTAAAGCGAAATTGTTAATAGAACACACTGTTTGATCTGCTGTAACTAATTCCATTTTTAACTCAATTTTCTAATTATTGATTTATATTACTTGAATAATATTCCCAGGGTGTACAAGTAGATCAATAATTATAAAATGATCAGAAACTGCTAACTGTACCATTAAGGATGTCATTCTTGTTATGGTGTCACTGAAAAATTATAAATAAATTAATAGTGATTATGAGCAGGGATGTGTGGACAATGGAGGAGTAACAGGGAAATTGTTAGAAACAGGGAAATTGTTGAGTTCACAAAACAAAACACTAAAAACCTTTTAAATCCTTGAGAATGTGAATTCATTTTTATATCTAGTATTATCTTTCATAGGTTGA
>JABWIB010003688.1:23764-40323 GCA_016617825.1 Platyplectrum ornatum
CCACTCTCTATTGCAACCACAAACCACTCTCCCGACCTCACCAAGTTAAAAACACTTCTGATGAAATTGCCCAGGCAAAATTTAATTAAGTTAATCACACCTAAATATTATGTGCCATAAATTGCACTCCATTAACAATAATTACTAGTAACCAGACTTCTAATTGGGCATGGTGATTTCATTATGTGTATCCGTCAGTTTAGTGCAATATCACCTGACGAATAGCCGTTTTTCGTCAATGGGATATCGTCAGCATTCGTCAGCTATTACAATTCGTCAATACAATTAGTCACTTACTGAATACTATACATTACCAGTCATTGACGAATTTATATCACTGACGAACGCTGACAAAATGAATTCTCTGCACAATTCGTCAGTTAGTGAATTCCCCCCTATATGTGTACACCGCAGGGGTCAGAAGGAGCGGCATTTGCCGTTTTTAGCGCAGGTTCAGCTGGAATGGTTTTAGTGCGCCATATTGCATTTGCAGAGCCCCCGGTAGCATAAATAGTGTAAAATCCCACAGGAAGTAATACATTATAGTAAAATACACCCCTCAAGAAGCTTATATACGGGTATAGTGAGCATTTTGACCCCACTGATGTTTAGTAGCGTGAACATTTTTCCTGTCAGGGCTGACAGGGTTAAACCTTTCATTTTTTAACATATAATTATTTTTTTTAAATTTTTTTCATTCATCAAAAGTTGCCATAGTACTCACGGCAGTCACTATGCGGCTATCATGGATGAAACTAATGTGAAAATCAATTTTTAATGCTGCAAATATTCACATTAGTTTCATTCACAAAATCTGAACATAGTAACCGCAATGATTACTATGCCAGCTTTTGATTAAATAAATGAAAAAAAATAAAATAAATAAAAACATAAAAACCCACACGGACAAACCAACATAAATTTTTTTACAGTTTCTTTTTTTATTATTATTTTTATAATTTTTTTATTATTATTTTTATTAGTTTTTAATTATTATTTTTATTATTTTTTAATTATTATTATTATTATTTTTTTTACATTTTTACACACATCTGGTGCATATTTATTCACAAACAGGCTATTAATGTGGACATCTGTCAGTCTCCCCATTAAAAAAGCTGCGATCGGCTAGTAAGAAGTGACTAGCCAATCAGCGGCGATCGTGGGGGGAGGATCAACGCAATCCTCCCCCCATGATGTCAGCAAAGATGGCTGCTGCCATCGGCATCAGCCAGAGCCACGGAGACAACCTGCTTCGAGGCAGGCTGTCAGTTTAACTCCAGGGCGTGAACTGCCTTCCTGCAAGGGCGTACATGTACGCCCTATAGCAGGAAGGCGTTAAGGAATTTCAAGAGATGTTCATTAAGGAGCAGAAAAAATATCTTGTTGGCCGGTATGTCTTATTTCAGGATTTATCTTCTGTCTTTATAGTAGTTTGTGTACAGCATTAATTACCCAGAGAAACAGAAAAAGAAGGTATTGGCATATTCTATGTCAGAGTTGCCGGAAGGGAGAGACCAAAAAGACGGCACTATGGAGGTGGGACAGATGGTGTGATTTATGCAACAACGGCCAAAGCCCTGCCCCATGATCTTTAGTTTTTTATGAACGGGAAGGGCTTAACATAAACAAACCCGCCGACACTCCCAGGTGTCATCAATACTTATTATTGCTATTTCCTTTACACCCTGCGCATGCACAGACTTGGGTCAGAACTGGATCTAAAGGGTTAGAATTCTGTTACCCTGGGGTTTATGGCAAAACTAGACTAAAAGTTTATTACACAAAAAGGATCTCTACATCAATGACTCAAATAGGAACAATGAAAGATACAGAAGACATGGATAGCTTGGTAGGAGCACAACTGTACAACAGTAAACTAGTAATAAGGCATAGACTAGAGCAGGTGATATACTGAACAAGACCCAGGGATCAACTGGGATATAATAAAATATTAGTAAATACAGCAAACAGCACACAAGAGTAAACGTAATTAACAGCAACATACACATATAAAGACAGGGCCGGACTGGCCATCTGGCACTTCTGGCAAATGTCAGATGGGCCACTGGAGTGATGGGCCACTACAAACTGCTGGAAAGCTTAAGCCATTCACCAATCTGTATGCTGACAGCCATTCACTGACTGGCTGCCAGCTAGAAAAAAAGAGGTTAACTATAAGCAGTCTGAATGGTGGATAGCTCTAGGTGGGCCTGTGTGCTTTAAATGCCAGGACTGATTTTTAGTCCCAGTCCGGTATGAAAATTGACTCAATGTTTCAAAATGTAATTGAAGAACATTTTCCTGTTGGGTCTCGGCCAACCTTACATGATCTTCACCTTAAAGCGGATCTGTGGTTCTACAACGTAGACTTCTCCATTGAGTTCCCACGTCTACTCTTGCCTAACATTCAGTATATTGGAGGATTATTGGCCAAACCTCCGAAACCTCTATCGCAAATGAGTATAATTTCTCTCTACTGAAATCTTGTATATATTATCAATATCTTTTATTGAATGAATGAATGATTGGTTTAATGAAATGTTCCAGTTTTTCCAAATCTTATACTGTTGAATGTATTTTGAAGGTAGGAAAACAATTATTATAATGGATAGCTCTTTATTAGTTCATCTTTTTACACAAAAAAGATGTTTAAATACATTTGCTGAAAAAAAGGTGTTCATACATCATTTACTTATGTTATACATGCATATGGCCTTAATATATTAACACACTTATCTAGCTTAACTAGGTGAGGTGTAAATGCATGCTATACTGTATTCACAAGAAACTAAAGTTATGTAAAATATAAAATGCTCAAAAACAAAAGGAAATTAAATAAAATATTAAAAAAGAAATCACAGATTGTGTGTAAAATGCAAAAACACAGTATTGTCCCTGCATGCAAACACTAACATTCATTTGAGCTCCCCTGCAGTTCAACATGGTTTTGGTCCAAAGAAATTCAGATACAGTTGCTTTACAAAAGTGTACAAGATAAAACCAACATTTCATATGTGAGCCCTGGTGAAGGATTTCACATGTGGTTATCTGCAGTAGCTTTTACCAAGGTTAATTAATTTAGCAGAATCCTTAGTTGATATCTAAATTCCTGTCAGCAGCCTCCGCAATCCCCCTGCACGATCGCGGGCTGCTGCGGTTGCCAGGGCTCCAGGACGCAATCGCTTACTTCCAGGTAGCGATCGCGTCAGTCCCCTCCACACCACTTCTGGGGGCTCGCTCCCCGGCTCTCTAGCCCTGTAGTTTCCTGGTTCCAGTCCTGTGCTGCCCTCGGTTCTCAGCCTTGGTCTCCTGCCTCCTGCTCCCTTCAGCCTCTTCTCCTCCTGGCCTCCTCCACTATTTACATCCCCTTACCGTCTCCCTTGGTCTCCTGCCTCCTGCTCCCTTCAGCCTCTTCTTCTCCCAGTCTCCTCCACCATTTACAGTTCCTTATCGTTTCCCTCAGTCTCCTGCCTCCTCCCTCCTGCCTCCTACTGGCCTCTCCCTCTCTCTCTCTCTCTCTCTCCCTTGCTCTCCTTCTCTCGCTCTCCTCTTACTCGCTCTACCTCTTTCCCTCTCTCTCTCTCTCTCTCTCTCACTCCCTTGTTCTCCTTTTCTCGCTCTCTTTCTCCTTCCTCTTTTGTGTTTCTTGTTGTGTCAGTCTTGTGAGTCTGTGCCTACTGTTTCTTGTCCAGGCCTTTCTGTTCCTTGTTGGTTAGTCACATAAAAGAATTATGCCACAAAAATATACTGTGTGTCAAGTATAAGGACAAGAGGGATGTTCTTATATTGACAACAGTGCATGGGGATAGCAGCACCCCTGTCCCGATGCGGGGTACAAGTACTGAAACCCTCAAACCTTCATGTCACACAAATTATAAAGGGGATCTGGTAGGGGTTTGGGCGGACCTGTAGCTAAGTTATAGACATGACGGAGAAATGAGTGAGTGATGATGGTACAGTTAGGGGTGAACTGCATACTGTCTGCACATAAGCTTGTTGTGTTATTAATATAAGATGGGTAGTTTTCTTTTATCCATACTCCTAGTGAAATATCAGGGGCACCACAACAGGTAGTATTCAGAAAATATGGGGGTGTGGTTAAATTAGGATTGTTATAATCCTGAAAGATGACTGGAACGTTGTCACATAAGAGAAGGGATCGCATATTTGTGGTTACTGGGTGAAGCAGTTTACTAGTTCCTGGCCTGATCTGCCCCCACTCTGAGTTGCTACTGAGAGATTGTAGAAGGAACTGCAGTGATGCAGCAGCCTGGTCATCACTGGAGTTAGTCTGTTCATTATTTACATAGGTTTCCTTTGTATTCCTAAATTTACCATAATTGGGCCCTAGGGAAATGCAGAAATCTGGGTGCTTCAAGACATGAGATACTAGTATGGATGGTGGAAAAGATGTAAAATGGTCTAGAGTAATGGTATAACTGGACTGTTGCCAATCTGTATGTTTGATTTCATTCCAGGTGAGAGACTTTGCTGCCCAAAAACCTGAATTATGAGATTTGGGTGCATGAGTGCATATCCAGCAGTTGGAACTGTTGGTTAATTGACTGACAGATTCATGTAAATATAACATAGCATTTTCTTGGGCCATAACTGGGGATTCGCACCCTCTGATACATCGTTTCTCAGGTGGGGTGGAACAGTATTTACATATACATGTCTGGACAGGGTCTAAGTCTTCACAGCTCTTATTCTTTGGAAAAGAGATATTCACAATAGAAAAGAACAAGTTGATGTCAAAAAGGACCTTACTTCTCTTCATGGCTTATCTTGGGTCACTGTGGCCTTTTTACAATTACTGAATCCAGGGCTCTTTTCTTTCTAGTTTCACTGAGGTAGGAGTGGTTAGCAGCACTTGGTGTGGACCCTCAAAGTGTGGTTCCAGGGCCCTCCTCATGTGTCTTTTCACAAAGATGTAATCACCTGGGCTCGAGGCTGTGAGTTCCTGAGTAGTCTTCTGGATCTGAGATGGAAGAGAAAACTCAAGCATGTATGTTAGTGAGGGATTTTTGTAGTTCCATAACATACTTGGTTAATTCCAACTGATGTTCTACTAAGGCTTGGGGAAAGTAGCACCATGTCCTTGGAGGGCACCCGAACAATATCTCATAGGGGCTGAGCTTAAGTCTTTTGTGTGGAGCAGTTCTGACAGAATACAGCGCTAAGGGTAGACAGTGTATCCATGTCATCCCTGTTTCCCCCGCGGCTTTTTGGACTTTAAGCTTAAGAGTGCCATTTAACCTTTCAACCTTCCCACTACTCTGGTAATGATAGGGGGTGTGAAAGGCTTGACTGATCCCTAGATCTGACATGATAGATTTCATTACTTCTCCAGTGAAATGGGTGCCTCTATCTGACTAAATTACTTCAGGGACCCCGTATCTGCATACTATTTCTAGTAGTTTTCTTGCAGTGTTTTTTGCTGTGGCTTTTGCCACTGGCCACGCCTCCACCCACCCTGAAAACAAATCAGTACATACTAGGACATATTCATAAGTCCCGCATTTAGGCAACTGTATGTAGTCAATCTGTCAGCGCTGGAAGGGGTAAAGGGGCTTGGGGGTCACTCTAGGAGGTACTGCTACTGTATGTCCAGGATTATGAGTGCTGCAAATGGTACAGGTCTTTATTAAATTAGTAGCAGCTGTGCTGAACCCTGGTGCAATCCAATGTTCGAAGACAGAGTTAATCAAGGTGTCTTTGGAAACATGTGTAGGCCCATGTATTATTGTAACAGATATTGGGTAACATCAGGGATGCGCTCTAAATACTAGGTACTAAACAATTGAGGAATCGCTAAAACAGCCTATTATACAGTAAATATAACTGTAAAAGTCCTTAGTATAAGAAACAGATGTATTTAAATATCCACCAACAGTTCAAGACAGTTCCTTGTTCCTTCTACTTCCCATGANGCAGGGCCTAGACCCCTGATGGCTAACCTGTGACACTCCAGATGCTGTCAAACTACAAGTCCCATCATACATTGCCAGGAGTTTGGAATGCTGAGNCTTTAGCANGAGCTGGCAAAGCATGATGGGACTTGTAGTTCGACCACATCTGGAGTGTCACAGGTTAGCCATCAGGGGCCTAGACACTTAACCAATGACACGAAGGAAACAATACAGAAATTCCCACTCCCAGACACGGTAAAGAAATCATGTGCATTTCTTGGATTAGCTAACTACTGCCGAGAAATACTGTCTGCCGAGAAGCTAACTACTGTCATAGAAATCCAGAACCAGGCCAGGACGAAACACATATCTGCCACCAGGCTCACCAAATATGAGGTTGCATTACTCACCCCCTCAAATGCCTAAAAAGATGCACTGTTTAAATCCAGCAACAGATACTGGAAGTAATGGTGAGATTGAGGAACAGGAAACACACAACGAAAATTTTTCCTCATATGACTGTTTAGCCCTAATGGATCTAGAAACCAGACCCCCAGGGGATGTTAAAGAATCACCACTCACCAACCCAGACCTTATACTGTTTGTAGATGGGTCTAGATATTATTGAAAAATCTTTCGATTGGAACAATTTATCTTATAGTGTATGGCCAGCTTTGGAACTACCAAAGCAGGTGGCTGTCATTAAGGTGAAAGCACACACCAAAGAACAAACTGCAGAAGTAAAGGGAAACAGACGGGCAGACAAAGCTGCAAAAGCTGCAGCTATCCTGCCACTAACAGAGCACTCCAACCACTCCATCCCTTTTGGCACCCATAGATCTGGAAATGTTAAAAACTCTCCAGAAACAGGCATCTCAATCAGAGAAGGATGCGTGGCAAAAGAGGGGAGCTGAATGTGTAAATGGCTTATGGGCCAAAGCAGATAAAAACTGTCTTCCTCGATCCCTCTTCTCTGTACTAGCTACAATAATACACAGATACAAACAGTCAAAAAGAACCTTCTAGTAGTAGGCGCCCTAAATAAACAGCAAACCCAAAATGTACCCTGGGCACACACCAATCGCCCCAAATACAGAAAACCACAATGTAACAGATATTGGGTAACTTCAGGGATGCGCTCTAAATACTAGGTACTAAACAATTGAGGAATCGCTAAAACAGCCTATTATAAATATAACTGTAAAAGTCCTTAGTATAAGAAACAGATGTATTTAAATATCCACCAACAGTTCAAGACAGTTCCTTGTTCCTTCTACTTCCCATGAGTCCTATTCCACGGTGATGACCTCAAAAAAAGAAATACAACTAGTGCTCTCCGTATAGTAGGGTATAAAAAATCACTTCTCAATAGTTCTACTCACATATGATCAACTTGACATGTAGGCATTTATGTGAGTAGAGTTGTGCAGCACTTGTTGTGCTCTTGCTTGTAGTATACTCTGGTTCCCCGGTTCTCCGGTCACACAGTGGCCCGATTTCCACATTTATCAGGTCTGTATACAGTCTCCACCTCAGTGTAAGATCATAAAATACTCCTAGTGCAAACTGCACGAACAATCGTATATCAGTAGATAATATTCTACTTATACTCTAGTAGAGGATCTGCGCTTATCAGCTATAAAGCTTGCATTACTCCTTCCCACGGCTCGTGTGTCTCCCTCCACACTCCTGCTTGACAGCCACAGATGGATTCAACACATTGCCTCTCAGGGATCCGCCCCCAACAAGCGGTCTCTCTGTGTAATATATTCCAGGGAACACGGGGCTAGATATTTAATATGTCCAATATATTTATTAAAAATTTTTAAAAATACATAAACTGACATAAAAGAACAACGGCTGCTGTATAGATGAAAAAATACGGGACCCGGGCACACAGCAGCGGGATGTCCTAGTCAACAGGTGAATCAGCTGGAAGATAATGCCACTAAAAGACCACACCAATCCGACGCATTTAGGTCATGAATTACCTTTCTCAAGGATGTGTGGTGTGCTGGCAGACGAGGTTTTTAAACATCTTGGAGGTTGGGCTAATGCTGAACCTGCATCTCATAATAATACATAATAAAATACACTAAAACGGTCCTTATTAATGTAATAAAATCCCTTTGTAAGAGGGCCTGAGCGGCAGCCGAGACGGACGCACCTCACCTCGGCTCCGTCCTTCTTCCAAGGCCTCCTGACCTTACCACCGACGGTCGGACGCTCCGGAATGTCGGCTACCCAGTGGCCTTCTTCCTGGGGTCAGCGGAGGCGTCCGCAGCACTTTGTGGCCTACACCCCCAACGAGGCCTCCGTATCCACCGGCCTCAATTTTGGGGGCGGTCCCCGATGGACGTGCGTCCGATTCCTCTGGACAGAGGTGGGATCCCCTGGGGCCTGGGATCTCTGTCCCCCTGCCTTCTCCCTCCTGTGCTGCTGCTGGGGGGATCCAGACTCCCCCAGAGGGCTGGTTGACCTGAGTGGCTCCCTCACCTGCTTGGCTCTTCTCCTCCCCAGGCTCCATAAGGGCATACCTGCCCTGCCTTCACCGACCACCACTGTGCCCCTACCCCTGGTCAAGATCCAGCCTCCTGCCTCCACTGGGCCTACCTTCCCAGCACTCTGTCAGGCTGGGATCCCTGCAGCCTGGTGCCCTGTTGTCTTGGCTTGCAACCTCCTACCATACTAGGCCTGGATACCTACCCCGGGGACCCCGACCTGACTCATTTTGCCTGCCTGGGCTCCGTTTCCTGCATTGTAACTGCGGTGGCCGGCGCCTCCCCCCGCCTGTCCATGCCTAGCCTGTGAGATGCCTGCCTGTTCCCCCTGTTGTGGCTCCTTTTGATGGATGGACTCTTGACCCTTCTCCCTGGACCCTGCTCCCCGTGTTGATTGGACCAATACTACAGCATATTGCAGCTTCCTCCTGGCGCAATGCCTCCTAAACGCCTCAAGCCCTCACCGCTCCAACCACCGGTCAAGTTTCAGGCTCGCTCCCATCCGCAGGTCCCGCCTGCTTAGACCTCCGAGACTTTACCAAGGCTGGCCACACCTTCGGCCTCCTCCACTGCCTCTACGTCTGCAGAGGCGGCTCTTGACTTGAATTCGGATGGCCTAGTCACCGTTAAAACCCTCTACCAGCTCCTCTCGGCCCTCCGGTCCGATATCAACTCCGATTTTCAGGCATCTCTGCAGGAGGTCCACAGGAGGTCTCTGCAGGAGGTCCGCACGGACATTACCGACCTTGGGAACCGCACAGATCATCTCGAGCACAAGATGGAGGAGATTGTGCAATCTCATAACGGCCTTATCGATGCCCATGGGAGCTTGCAGAGGGAGGTTGATGACTTTAAACTTAATCTGGCCGACCTGGAGGACAGATCCTAGCGTAATAACATCAAACTTCAGGGGATCCCGGAAATGGTGCTCCTGTCCGACCTGGCTGCCTATACCTTGTCGCTCTTTTATAAGCTCCTACCGGACGCCTCGGACCAGGACCTGCTCCTTGATCGCATCCATCGCCTTCCTCGGTCCAGAACAACACCTCCAAACAAGCCCCGCGATACCCTGTTGAGGATCCACTTTTTCCACGTGAAGGAACAAATCCTGCAGGTGGCGTGGTCTACGGCTGGAGCGGCTCTCCTTGGCGACATCCAAATCTTCCCGGATTTCTCAGCGCCTACCTTGGCCCGCTGGCGGGACTTCCGTCCCAGCACCACGGCTCTTCATGAGCAGGATATTCCTTACCGCTGGGGTTTCCCGACCATGCTTTTGGTACGCCATCTGGACGAGACTCATGTCATCTGTTCCTTGGAGGCCGGTACGGCGCTCCTCCAATCTTGGAATATACTGGTCGCGGATACTCCCCCGGTCCCCCCTCCTCCTGTTCAGCCCGACTGGACCCGGGTGGGCACCTCTGCGGATTGTCACTCGGGTGAGACCTGACCAATTTGCCTCCCGTGCCCTATGACTGTACCTGTTTCTTACTGTTTCGGGACTTGATGCTACACTGCACATACCCATCTCAAATGCTAGTCCCATGCTACCTCTAGGAGGGCTGCTGGATGTCTCTCCAATTGCATCCTTTGTTCCTGCTACATTATGATTAAGTTTTTCTCGTTAAATGTTAAGGGCCTCAATTCCCCGGCTAAGAGGCGACTTGCCTTGGCCTCCTTTAAATCTCATTCGGTCGATGTGGTTGCCTTTTTCCTCCAGACTAACCCCCACGTTTAGTAGCCCTCGGTACCCTAAATGCTACATGTCCAATGTTTACTCTCACATTGACCTTATAGTGACTGATAAGTGGTCCCTGCAACACTCCTCTGCTGCTGGCATTTACCCTAGAGTGTGGTCTGACCACGCCCCTGTCTGGTGGATATGGAATGTGGACTCACCTAGCCCCTCACTGTGCCCTTGGAGGTTCCCTAGCTACCTCCTCACAGATTTAGTGGCTCGGGAGGAATTCACGGGAGTGTTGAATGACTATCTGGCACATAACATCCCTTCCCACACTTCCTCCTCCACGCATTGGTGTGCCCTCAAGGCGGTGTTGCGGGGCGCGGCTATCCGCACTGGCTCCACCCTTTGCTGCCATAATCATGAGGCTCACCTTCACCTGTCCTCGGAAGTACAACTCCTGGAATTGGCCCATAAACGCTCCCCAACTCCTGCTGTTAAGGAAGCACTTGATACTGCTAGGGCCGCACTTCTCCCCTGGCTTCAGACGCAGATGTTACAGTCAGGATATAATGACAACTCGTACACTGGCTTACATCAAAGGGGGAAAATTACAACATGTATCCTGACTGTAACATCTACCTTATTACAGGGATTATAGGGACCTTGGTGTTCTCCCACAAGTGGTTTGGATACTTCATTTCTCCCCTTTGTTATTACATGAATTGTCACTTGATTTGGATCAGATTATCGATTGGATATGTTGACGCTTGTATCATATATATGCTGTGACTGTACTTTTTGTATATGGGTCAGTGGATGGACCGCTATTAGACCCCGATATCATCATAGGGTCTGTGCAATGTAAGCGTTGCACGAATTGGCTATGTAGCTTTAAGACCCTTTATATCCCAGGCTGATCCGCCATTTGGGACAGATTTTACCTTAACAAAAATATGAAATATAACTATTTCAGTGCAGCCCGAGTAGGGTTATTTTTTACAAAGGGATTTTATTACATTAATAGGACCGTTTTAGTGTATTTTATTATATATTATTATGAGATGCAGAGCCGGAATTAGCCCCACCTCCAAGATGTTTAAAAACCTTGTCTGCCAGCACACCACACATCTTTGAGAAAGGTAATTAATTACCGAAACGCGTCAGGTTGGTGTGGTCTTTTAGTGGGGTTATCTTCCAGCTGATTCACCTGTTGACTGGGACATCCTGCTGCTGTGTGCCCGGGGCTCGTATTTTGTCATCTATACAGCAGCCGTTGTTACAGGTGTTTAATGTCCCTTCTTTTATGTCAGTTTATGTATTTTTAAACTTTTTAAATAAATATATTGGAGATATTAAATATCTAGCCCCGTGTCCCCTGTAATATATAACACGGGGAGACTGCTTGTTGGGGGCGGATCCCTGAGAGGCAATGTGTTGAACTTGAATCCATTTGTGGCTGTCAAGCAGGAGCGTGGAGGGAGACACACGAGTCGTGGGAAGGAGTAATGCAAGCTTTATAGCTGATAAGCTCAGACCCTCTACTAGAGTGTAAGTAGAATATTATCTACTGATGTACGATTGTTCACGCAGTGCGCACTAGGAGTATTTTATGTTCTTACACTGAGGTGGAGGCTGTATACAGACCTGAAAAAGGTGGAAATCGGGCCACTGTGGGACCGGAGAACCGGGGAACCAGAGTATACTACAAGCAAGAGCCGAACAAGTGCTGCACATCTCTACTCACATAAATGCCTACATGTCAAGTTGATCATATGTGAGTAGAACTATTGAGAAGTGATTTTTTTATACCCTACTATACGGAGAGCACTAGTTGTATTTCTTTTTCTTTTTTTTCACCGTGGAATAGGATTCATGGGAAGTAGAAGGAACAAGGAACTGTCTTGAACTGTTGGTGGATATTTAAATACATCTGTTTCTTATACTAAGGACTTTTACAGTTATATTTATAATAGGCTGTTTTAGCGATTCCTCAATTGTTTAGTACCTAGTATTTAGAGCGCATCCCTGAAGTTACCCAATATCTGTTACATTGTGGTTTTCTGTATTTGGGGCGATTGGTGTGTGCCCAGGGTACATTTTGGGTTTGCTGTTTATTTAGGGCGCCTACTACTAGAAGGTTCTTTTTGACTGTTTGTATCTGTGTATTATTGTAGCTAGTACAGAGAAGAGGGATCGAGGAAGACAGTTTTTATCTGCTTTGGCCCATAAGCCATTTACACATTCAGCTCCCCTCTTTTGCCACGCATCCTTCTCTGATTGAGATGCCTGTTTCTGGAGAGTTTTTAACATTTCCAGATCTATGGGTGCCAAAAGGGATGGAGTGGTTGGAGTGCTCTGTTAGTGGCAGGATAGCTGCAGCTTTTGCAGCTTTGTCTGCCCGTCTGTTTCCCTTTACTTCTGCAGTTTGTTCTTTGGTGTGTGCTTTCACCTTAATGACAGCCACCTGCTTTGGTAGTTCCAAAGCTGGCCATACACTATAAGATAAATTGTTCCAATCGAAAGATTTTTCAATAATATCTAGACCCATCTACAAACAGTATAAGGTCTGGGTTGGTGAGTGGTGATTCTTTAACATCCCCTGGGGGTCTGGTTTCTAGATCCATTAGGGCTAAACAGTCATATGAGGAAAAATTTTCGTTGTGTGTTTCCTGTTCCTCAATCTCACCATTACTTCCAGTATCTGTTGCTGGATTTAAACAGTGCATCTTTTTAGGCATTTGAGGGGGTGAGTAATGCAACCTCATATTTGGTGAGCCTGGTGGCAGATATGTGTTTCGTCCTGGCCTGGTTCTGGATTTCTATGACAGTAGTTAGCTTCTCGGCAGACAGTATTTCTCGGCAGTAGTTAGCTAATCCAAGAAATGCACATGATTTCTTTACCGTGTCTGGGAGTGGGAATTTCTGTATTGTTTCCTTCGTGTCATTGGTTAAGTGTCTAGGCCCCTGATGGCTAACCTGTGACACTCCAGATGTGGTCGAACTACAAGTCCCATCATGCTTTGCCAGCTCNTGCTAAAGNCTCAGCATTCCAAACTCCTGGCAATGTATGATGGGACTTGTAGTTTGACAGCATCTGGAGTGTCACAGGTTAGCCATCAGGGGTCTAGGCCCTGCCGATATGCAATGCCCTAAAAATTGGACTTTGGGTGATACTTGAGCTTGTGCCAGGTACAGCAACAAACTGCGTGTTCCTTGTAGGCAAATTTGCTGGTCATCTGCACAAAGCAAATATATTGTATCAAACAGGTGGATTTGTGTTCTGGAACCCATGAGGCTAAAACCATATGCAGAGCTTCTGAAAAAGCAGATGGTGAAATGGCGGCCCCTTGTGGTAGCCTTGTCCAGCAATACTGAACACCATTCACTGTAAATGCTGTACATTTCTGACTATCAGGGTGTATGGGGACGGAGAAAAATGCATTTGCTAAATCTATTACGGTAAAACAGGTAGCTGAAGCAGGTATATCATTAAGCAAGGTGTGTGGATTTGGGACCATGGGGGTATCCACTACTATATGTTTATTTACCTCCCTTAAGTCGTGTACAAGCATATATTGAGTTTTTCCATCTGGGTATAGCTTCTGTACTGGAAAGAGGGGTGAGTTCCATGGGGAACGGCATTTTCTTAATACCCCTGTTTTCTCATACTCCCCTGTTTGGTCTATGATGACATGTCTTTGTTCTCCCTTAAGGGGATATTGTTTACATGAGATGAGGACGTTCTTAACCATCTCTTAACCTTATGTGGACAGGGGGATCCTTAAGTAAGCCCACATCAGTTTTTCCCTTGGACCAAAGAGCGACGGTATTGGTTCGATAACTTCCTGTAAGGGTGAATCATTGGACCTGTTTTCTGAGTTTCAGTTACTAGGTTCATCATTGTAAGTGCGGCTAGAACCTGGGTCTGAAGCTTGGAGGTACACTTTCCCTCCCTTGTACTTAATGGATGCCTGGATCTTAGAAAGAATGTCTGTACCCAGCAAGGGCAGTCAGGAGACACAAGAAATTGTACATCTATGGATTCATTTTGATTGGGTAAATTGACTGGAATGGGGACAGTTTCAGCTAATCTAACAGCAGTACCGGTGAGACCGGTAGTTACAATAGTTTTGTTAGTTAGATAAGGCTTAATAGCGGGGGTGTCCATAATGCATGAGCGGCTTGTTCCAGTGTCAAGTAGGCACTCGGTTTCAATGGTACCATCTAATATCATTTTAACAAAGCCCTGTGGACCTGTGTCCTTTACCACCCCCATGGACACTAGAATGCCTGCCCCCTATTCTGGTATTCCCTTGAGTTGGCCTTTCTTTTTAAGGCCCCTCATTGTATCTTTGACAATCCCTCTTTATGTGTCCTGATCATGCTCCAGGAGGTATAATACCAGTCCCACCTCCTGTTTTCTGTCTGTCTGTTTGCATAATGTAGATAGGAGCCTTTTTCTTTTTCTTATCTTCCCTGTCCTCCATTGCCCTTAGAATATCTAAAAGGGTATCAATATTCATGCTGCCTGCTTCTGGTCTGTTTCTAAACAGATTTTCCCTCATATCTTGTTTTAATCCCATAAGAAATGTGTTTTTTAATAGTGACAATTCTCTGGGTTCAACAGTACCAAGTCCACCATCTGTATGGTTAGTTAGGCATCTATCATACCATCTGCGACAATCTTTGCCGCTTTCTTGTTTGAGGGGCATACCAACAGGAATCTTGTGTTGCTCTTCTGCTGCCCAGAGAGCTATTTTTGTTAAAAATATGTTGCCTGATTCTACAGTGAGGGAATTCTCTCCTTCTGGACATCTTTCAACATTTGCCTGCTTAAGAGCGGTAGTTCCACTAACATCACAATATCAGATAATTCCTCTAAGTCAGTCCATGTACAGTTGTAAATTCTACTTATTTTTCTAAAATAAGCCAGACACTGAATAGGGTGTTTTCTGGGGTCAGGACACTTATCACTTTTGTCTCTTGACTCATTAGGAGTCCAAGGTCTATGTTGTGGCATTTTCACCCACACCAGGTCCCATTGTTGTAGACGTAGTCAGGGGAAAAATACCAGTGGCCTGTATAGGGTCACAGGGTGGATCTGTTGTCTCTTGGGGTCTACCACAATATGGGCATACTTCAGAGTATGCTGGAACACATATAAAACATCCTTGGCAAATTGTCCCAATGGGTAATGAAACAGTTTTTGTCTTTTTTCTGTTGTCGTAAGGGGGGGGGGGACTATGGTAACAGGATCTGCCTAGTTACCATATCTGTCTGGTTGTGGCAAAGGTCTCTTCCTTAGTGTTGGGGCAGTAGGTGTTATCTGATCTAGAGGTGGATAAAGAGTAACGGGCGAAGGGGACTTCCAAGGGGTGCTTGGAGGGGGTGTTCCCCTTTGTGAGGGAGGGGGAATGTTAGGACTGGCGCCGATAATGTCAGTAGGGTTTGGGTCTTCTTCTTGTAGTTGATTGTCACTTAGGTCGAGTAGTTGCATGGTCACATTAATATCGTTTTTGTCCTTCAATTGGTGCACTAACTTAATAACTTAACTTAATTTTTCTCTTAATATTTTCTCGTTATTCGTCACAAACTGGTCCCAAAAGGACACTTTTAACATACCGTCTTCTGATACACCTGCTGCTTTAAACAATTTTCTCATGCCTGTAGTGAGGCCAGAGCCTCCATATTTACGTACATACTGTATGGGGTTGGACCCCTTATTTTTCCATAGAAAGAATTGTTTCCTTAATGGAGCAAATTAGCAGGATGCTTTCCTTTTTTTTTTTTACATTACTGATAACTTTCAGTATGACCCACATGAGAAAAGAACCTATTAGTAGAACCAATATATAGTCTACAAATATATACACACTAAATTCTTTGTTTGCCTTATCAGTTACATTCATATTATAGTGACTAAGAAATAATAACAATATCTAAACATCTAACTTGATGTTAATGCCAGAGTCGGGATCCCCAGTCAATCAGACTGAGGTACCCTCGAGCAGGGACATTCCCTCCTTTCAAAAAGACAGCACTAAGAGCAAAAGTCTTTTTACTCACTGGTCGGATTATTTCTGTCTGGTTGAAGAGGAGAGGTTCCCGTTGTCGGGGGGTCCGATGTATTGGGGATCCCAGATGAGCTCCCACTGAAACTGTCAGAGATGACACTAAAGATGGTCTTCTCGGTACTCTGGCATCTGTAGTGCAGTTGTGGGTATCGATCGATAGAGACAGAGAAAGATTCAATCGTAATGGCTGAATGCTGATTNTGTTCTGACCAGCCAAAGTCAGAGTAGCTTTATTTATACAAAAAGGTTAGATAACAGAAAATGCAAAGTCATTAATGTAGAAGGGGGTCCAGATAATGATCATCCAGATGAGACCTTCAACTGTCACTGGTTATCTGTTCTTCTTCAAAATGGTTATCTGTTCTTCCCAGAATCCTGACATTAGACA
>JABWIB010003689.1:4094-17238 GCA_016617825.1 Platyplectrum ornatum
TATATATATTATAAATGTGACTAACAATAAACGTACATCTTCCAGAGGATGGTACTGTTCATAGAAGGAGGTGGAGCTGCTGCGTTGTCCGGTTGTATCATTGTATGTCTGCTGATCAATTAGGTCCTGGGCATTTTTAACCAAAACCCTAAAACATGTAAACATACATTAAATGTAAAGATTAATGTCACAGAAACGACAAAACATTAGCCCAGTGGTTCCCAAACTTTCGAGTTCGAGGCACCCTTAGGGTATCCATAATTTTTCAAGGCACACAAAATAATTTCCCATTTTTTAAGTTCATGAGTAAAACTGTGTAATGACTATTTAGGTAAAGACAGAAATACTTTAGAATAACATTATAAATCTTGTGTAGCTTCTATACAAGAAGTAATATTGTGCTTCTAAGAAACACTTGCAATGTGCCACCATGTCGGAAAAGACATTTTGTGGCACCCCAATGAGAGCATCGTTGCACCCCAGGGAGCCTAGGCACACAGTTTGGGAACCACTGCATTAGCCTAATAGGAAATGTGCACCACTTACGTATATGTGATTCCAGCATCCTTCAGGGTATCTTTCACCTCATCTACTAAGGATGCGTTTACATAGAAATGAACCTCTTTGTTCTTCACTATATGCTCAGGGGAGTCAGGCTTCCACAGGACAATCTAACATTGTTATAAACATTAGAGTATTATGAACAATAACATAATAGCTTAACAAAACAGCCAGACACAATGTTAATAGTGAGTGTTCTAGGGGATCTATCCACTGAGCCAGTCCTGGCTGTCTGTCCACTTAAATTATGCTGTGTGGGCAGGGGTATCTTGATATTATACAGCATGGGTAGCGCTTGGTGGATCCATTAATTTAAGGCGGGCCGGACCCAGGGCTGAACATGTTTGAGGGCCCATTGCAATGTGTATAACCACTGTAGTGTGAGGTGGTAAATTATATGTGGGCCCATTCATTACACTTCATCAAACTGTACCCTCCTTTATCACACTTAGTGCATGGCAGTGCAGGAGGGTGGATGTCTCACATTGATCCGCATTTCAATGGGAGACCAAAGGATTGGATGTATGTGTGGGCCCATCTGCCCCATTGTTAATCTGGCCCAGGGTATAGCACCGTAAGTGCTGCTAAGCCACCACGACAGAGGGGAATGCCGGGGAGTTTACTTCCGATTGAGCGCACAAATTCCTTTACAAATTATGTATCTTCCCCATGTGTTATTTGTTATCTCACATAAATAAAGAGCAGTATAGTTACCTTCAAAATATATCAATGTTTCCTTAGAGCAAGCTTGATTAATGTGCTGCACATACATAGTGACATAGTGATATCTTTTAAATGTATGAACTGGATATAACTGAATTTGGTCAAGCGATCGGCTAATCAATAATCAATGTGTGGTTATTATAACGAAGTGCCAGTCTTGTGGAATATGTAATATGACACAATAATTCTTTGTTGTGATATTACCAAAGAAGTGGAGATAATTATCATTAAGAATTTTGTAAAATATGTAATAAATAAAAAGTAGCTTGAAAAGAAAATGTTTGTCTCTACCTCCTCAGATGACGAAGTGATATTCCTTAAAACTTCAGCCTGCCGATCACTCCGTGGTAAAACATATATCACTTGATCATTGCTGACAAAAAGAAGTATATTAATGCTGTATGTATTGCCATGACTAGTAACAGTAACCTGAAAAATAACATCCTTCTGATTACATGAGCCAGTGTAGAGTGGAGTGGGGTGGGGTGGCAGTGCTTTTACATTGAGAGGTCAGTAGAATGAATTTGGGGAGGACTATGAGTATGAGAGGAGTGAGTATATTGAAACTAGCTGAGGCAGCATTCTCCAACAGTAGAAGTTGTTTGCAATGGAAAAAGCAAAGTTCAAGTTTCTAAATGGTGGCATATACAATAAGTGAAGCGCCTCTGTGCTGCCTATTATACAGATAGCCTGCCGTATTCATTTCCCAAAATAAAGACAAGGGGTATAATAAGTAAAATGATATTTACGATTCAACGGGAACAGCAGTTGTTGGCTGTACTGGAGATCTGAAACATTAAAGTTACATTAGAGTTCAATCATTTAAAATGGTAATACATATTGCCACCTAGTGGCTAAATATATAATACAAAGACATGTTTATATTACCTAATACTGTTACATCTTCTGCTAACATTAAGTGCATGCAAGGACTAATGGATCGAACCCCTAAATGTATTGACTATTAGCAATAATAATAAATGTAGCATATTTATTCACAGAAAAAATGGCAATTATTTTTGTGTGTAGTACTGAAATACTGGAAAAGCTGCAGTTTTATACTAGACATAAAAATACTCCCTAGCATATCAAGTAATATATTGTAAATAAAACTTGACTTTACACTCTGGCTTGTAAGCATTAGCATGCAAGTTCTCACAAGCAGGGACCTGTTAACCACCTCGACTTGCCCCAATCTCCTCCCTTCTGTCTTTCTTCAGTGCAATACATTATACATTTGCCGACCCTAATAGTTCTTACTCCCGCTATATATGTATGTATGTAGTATTCCATATTTGCTACCGTGTGCGATGGCACTATATCCCATACCATATATGATTTAATGTTTGTTATTGTATTGTTACACTGAAGCCATGCTATGTATGTGCTATAACTATGTACGGGGCTGTGGAAACTGTGTAGCGCCTCATAAATAATTGTTAATAATATCAATAATATAAAATAACACTGCTTTAGAACTTTGATAATTGAGTAAATAAGCTTTATTTTCTTATATCATAATGTAAGAATCTTTGGTTCAATGCTAACTGAGGCTGCTATCTGTTTCCATGTTCTATCCAGGGCCGGATTAAGAGCTACATGGGCCTGGGGTCGAAAATAATGAAAGGCCCGTTGGAGCGACCAGTGATGTGTGGGTGTGACCATTGTGGTGTGTGGTGGTCAATTATATGTGGCCCATTTAATTACATTGTGCCCTCTTCATCATTAGTTGCAGTGCTATGGGCCTTTTTGACCTTGGAGGCCTGGGTGTCCGTATGGCTGTGGAGGCCTGGACTACATGTGTCAGTGATTAAAATAAGAACCCTGTATTCTACTATGCTATAGAATTGTCTTATTGTGCAGCGCTACATATAATAAAGAATAGTAATAAAGGAAGACATTACCTGAAAGCGAATGCATGATTCTTGCCACAGAAAAGGCCCAATAGGAATATAAATAAATACGTCCTCATTTCCAATAAGATGTGTGTAAGTTTAGAGTTGCAATCCTAATGCAGAAAGATTCACCAACACCCAACAGATCAGATTTGTGGCAGTGTTTACACTGTGGTTAAACTTTAAAAAGCAGTGTCCACACAGCTACGCTAATAATATGTTTAGATAAACCTGCCATTTTACTACATTTATGTTTTTCTCAAAATCTTTTGCTGATCTTATATTTCTACAAATGACACATATTAATGTATATTAGCTCTAAAGGACATTGCAAACCATCTAAACAATGTGGCCCTGATCCACACTGGAAAGTAAAATACAATGTATCCTGCGAATGGGAAAACCGCACACAAATAATGGGAGGTTAATGGCATTGCAGGGGGCTGATAACTGGCCCAGAAAGGCACAATTCACATATGTTCTGCAGTTATGTTCTCTACCCCAGTATTGACCGGTATAAAGAATGGAAATAGGGGTTTTGCGTTATGCAAATACTTAATTGACAATGCAAATGTGTTAAAATATAGATCCAGAGCTCAGCCATTACTGTATTATTTAAATACCAGCACACCCAGAGAACAAACAATAGACTGATTCAAACCACGGAAAACGCACCATTGTCCGCAGTCTGGGCCCTCCATTCTGAGCTTTCTGATGATCTGAGCTTCTTGTGTCATACTGGCTCCAAACCCCAAGTTATGTCTTTCCCTTATTTCTTATTAGTCTTTAGTGAAATGAAAAGGTTTGTGGGAAAAAAAACCCTATAAATATATAATAATATATGAATATGTCCGTTTATATTTTACTTACCAGTTTATTGTTAAATATTACATTTGAATTGTGCGGTGCTGAAGTTAGCACCATAGAGCAGCTGAGCATATGTCTGATGTCAGTACTTTGTAATGTTTGGGAAATGATTTTCAGTCCCACGCTTAGGCACAATCTGTCAGGAAGGTCACATTAAACAAACATTTGGCAGAAACCTGAGCTTTGCACCGAGCTTGTAGTTTACCCAAATAAACTCCAAACTAGAGTTGACCATTGTGTTTTGTGAATTTTAAAAGTAGTAGTTATATAGGATGAGAACATACATTAAAGCAAATGATTTGAGTGTAGCATAAACACTCGCCAATCACTGTACCTGCAGTGTCGGGTGTACAGCATATACACCATTTCATACATTTTACCAACAGATGGTACAATTAGATCTCGGAATTAGATCTTGGTCATTACATTTGTTGTACACACTACCAGGGGTATATTTACTAAGCCGCGAGTTTGCAGTGAGACTGGAAAGTGGTGATGTTGCCCATGGCAACCAATCAGATTCAAGCTTTCAGTTTTATTTTACAAACTGGAGAATGTGAACTCAAATCTGGTTGCCATGAGCAACATCCCCACTTTCCAATCTCACTGCAAACTCAAGGCTTAGTAAATATACCCCCCAGATGGACATATGTCAGATGACTGACTAGGCAGTGTGTGTGTGTGTTAAGACAGACATACACGTTGGATCATTAGGTGCACAGGATGCCGCAACTATCTAACTAACCTACGTTTTTCTAACTTTCATATTTGCAATCAATATGTGAAGGAGATCTGTACAGCTGTAATGTTATGGCTCTATGGTTCATAGCAGTGGAATCTGTTGATGGGAAATTATTACCTTAATATTACTATCACATATCATGCTCAATCATAAACCTATACATATTCAAATAAATATAAAATACAACGTTGTTCAAACTTTATTATTCTTCAGAAAAGAAAACTGAAGAAACATTTATTGTACATGCAAAATCAAACATACAAAAACCAATAGTAATAAAAAATGTGGATATCTGTTTATTTTGGTTTCTCTTCAGAGACATTCTTATTCATTTTATAAGACGTAAGAAAAAAAAAATAAAAGCAATAACAATATTCCTGGTGTATATCAAGCATTTTTTGTCACATTTATTGGTCACTGCACTGATGTGAAATCTACCCCAAAGCGTAAACAAGCCAAATCATGCTCCTTGTGTACAGTGCTTGTAATAGTCAGAAGCTGTCCAGACAACACTACTGACGTCATCTTTACACCTAAGAATATAAGTCGCTAAAAAATAAATAAATACAAGGTCAACATATTTATTTACACAACTCATTCTATGCTTGTAGGACATTGGAAAGAAATCATGTTTTCATCTGTGTATAATAACCATAATCGAGAATGAGATGGTGATATTTCTGTGGGCAAGAGAGAGCTAGAGGAACCTTACTATAATACCACAAGTGAGTGTTTCAGGCCTTACATAACATGATACACAACTAGCCCCAATGCAGTATACTCCAAAATTCAAGATTTTTATGAACAAATCTGTATTAGGAAAATCTATGAACTCATGAACACACCATAGATGGCTGAGTTATAAAACAGAAAGCACACTGCTGGCAGAAGACTCATTTGGGCACTTTATTTTAAAAATATTAATGCCATACAAGCACCAGTAAAAGCAATGTTCTTTTTTAACTTAGACAAACAGATTGCTTCATGGTTATGACTCTAGGGCAAAGTTCAGAAGAGGGATAAATATTGTTGTTTCTGTGTGTTACACTGATTAATCATCCTGCAATTAAAGATATCCATAATATATCCTATACCGAAATACATTAACATAGCAATGTGTATTTCCTAAGCTGCCGTTGTGGTCTGGGTAGAAAACCTCCACCCTTTCCCCACCATGTTCTTGTTTACATATTGATGCCTCCAGATGTGTACTATGAACGTACATGATTTGTTTCTGTAACTCTGTTACTACTGTCCCTGTCACCAACAAGTTTTCAGATCATACACACAATGATGAACATTTAGGAAAAGTTGTGGTTATGTCCTTACCAGTCAAAGTATGCTTTTATTTTTGGAACAGGACAGGAAAACAATGGAAAATTGTACTTATATGGTCAACACCCTTTGACGCTTATACTACTTTTCATGATTGTCCCCGAATACGTTGAAATCAACATTCTCATTTTGTATAAGGTAATACCGCACCAATATTGCAAGACAGTAATCTGCAAATAGGCCGTCAGCGTATTCATACATAAAAATACAATGTCTCAGAACGGCAAAACAATAAATAAGAAGGCATCCATCCAGTACAGACATTCACAACTAGGGCAGAAAATAATAAAGTGACTCTTAAATCTTGGCGCTAATGAATCCAATCTGTGTCCCAAAATTCTCTCCATCACGAGTATTTGAGAAAAACAGGTCTGGATTACAGGCGGTGCACAGGACTAGTTCATCCTGAATGTTTTTAGGCAGGATTCCGCCCCGTTCCAGGAGGATTCTGAGGAAATGAACAGAGTTGGCATTAATGTCATGTACATTGTTCAATGACTGCATAAAAACACAAGCAATACACTTAGACAACTTCGTAGATAACCTTGTGTAATATAAAAAGTCACAACTAGGTGTATTTATTCAAATGCCTAGACCGCACTGCCATGGATTCAGAACATGAATCCGGTATCATGTCATGATTACTACAATTGTTCTTTTTACTACAAATGTCTATTTTAATGTTTTTGTAATTATCACATTTATACCAAACATCTAAAACAAAATCATATTTATCCCCCCTAAAAAAAAAATAATAAAAAACACCTCAAATCCCATAACACTAACCGTGTTGCCTTTCTAATATCGACATATGTCTTTGGGGACTCCAAATGTCGGACACACTGAGGGTCAACGTCATAAAAGGCTTTGGCGTCCTCTTGTGGTAGAGTAAAGCAGCACGGCCCTACTGATGGGCCCAGTGCAACCAGTATGTCCTTCACATCACACCCATACTCTGATGTCATGGCGTTCACTGTGGCCATTGCTACTCCTAGAAGGGTCCCTTTCCAGCCTATGAGAAAACGTGTTAAAAACCATTTCAGTAAAGGTAAACTTACTTAATGACGAGTTACAAATGCTGATTAACCCATGCACAATGTGGGGAATTTGATTATTAGCAATGTCTATATCAGAATTTTTGCATGTAAATGGTTGTAACCATTATGTCTCAAAGGCAATTTACTGTATATACTCCAGTATAAGCCTAGTTTTTCAGGATATATTTTTGTGCTGAAATGCCCCAATCGACTTATACTCGAGTCATTGTCCTGTATGATGTCAATAAGTTATCCCATGGATTTTTTTTTAGGTGAAATTAGGCACGTCGGCTTATATTCGAGTATATACGGTAATTCCCACTTACATTGATCAATCTTTCAGGTAAAGGTTGTAAAATGTTTATTTCATTGTTAAAATGACAATAAGAATATGTTTGTAGAAACATTCAATCAAAATTGTGCAGATTTGTGGGGCTGTAATTAAAAATATTTTTCCATTACAGACCACAAATCTTTACCAAATGATAGCGGTCACAAAAAACATTTGTACTTTATTACACCTTCAACATTCATTACAACTGTTACACAGACCATCTAAAATAAAACCAGAATGTATTTCCCATAACAGCCACATTCAAAGTTTTAAGACTAGTTTTAATCTAGTCGCATTTATTGGTATGGTATGGGCACCACCTCAGATTTTTTTAAAAGATGATAGTTACATGAAGTCTGTGGAAAATATTATGGTTAAAATGCAACATAGCAAATAACATAGAAGCTTCAGTCTGACAAGAGGAATATTGCTGAATAAGGTTTTGGGGATTGTAAATATCCTACAGAGCTACTGCATGTCTGTTATCGGTTATGCAGTCATCCTTATGGCTAATAAATTCATGCTGAGAAATGGTTTTCCATTTTGCTGGTTACTGATACAAGTGTTCTGTATACAGAAAACATCAAACACAGCAAACCTCTCATCCCCACTCCCACTATACACTGATACAATGGGATGTTTAAAATGTAGATTCCTGAAGGAATTAGATCACATAGGGCCAGATTCAGATTAACACTCTCATGGGCAAAACCGTGTTGAATTGCAGGGGAGACAAATTAAATTAGTTGCAATCAGTATTACAGGTGAGAGATGATGTTTCCAGCACAAGTGTAATAACAGTGTAACAGTAACGCTGGTCAGTATCTGTGTGCAACATGCAACAATAAAGTATTCTCCCTGCATGCAAACACTGACATTCATTTTCCTGCATGCAAACACTGACATTCATTTTACCCCCCCCCCCTGCAATTCAACGTGGATTTGCAGATGAAAGTGTAAGCCATTAGAGTGTAAATCTGAATCTGACCCATAGGGGTATATTTACTAAGCAGTGAGATTGAAAAAAGTGTAAAATGAAAGTGAGAGCTTGAATCTGATTGGTTGCTATGGGCAACATCACTACTTTCCAATCTCACTGCACTCTCACCTCTTAGTAAATATACCCCATAGAGTAAATCACAATGCGCGGTAAAAGGGAATAGGTGGGGAATAAGTATATCAATGATAACATTACAATAACTGGGCCATTTATTTACCATTAACATTTTATTTTCTGAATATACCTCCTAAAAATGTGTATAGAGATCTTATATCTGTAATTAGCTGGGTTGCTAAATGCCTGCTTGTCGCTTTCAAGAGCACCATTACCTGAATGAGCAGCACCAAACGCTTTTTTTACTGGATCGGAAAAAAGCAAAGGTATACAGTCTGCACCAGGAGCTGCTATTGTGACACCTTTCTGATTGGTTACTATTCCATCATAGCTGTCAGGTTCTTTCTTTCCCATGATCCAAACATCATTGGCATGAGCCGCCTAGCATTACAAGGTGACAAAAATGACAGTAATAAGGGTCTAACAGCCAAACCTACAGAAGAATATATTTGAGGCTCCATGTACGTTACATTTTGGAACAATCCACCGGCTATGAGTTACCTGCCTAGAAAGAAGAANTGTAGCAGGGATGACAATGGGAAAAGTTAATACTAGCACTGATTTCATATTTGGTAGACAGTAACTGGGTGTGGAAAAAATCACTTGGCTGCCATAACACAAAGACATTTGTAGTATCTAATAATGGTAAATGGTGCTTGTTATACAGAGAATAAATAAGGTTAAGGCATCAGTTGTATTATAAAGAAAAGTTAAATTACTTTTATTGGTTGTCCACCTGAAAAGCACATTTTTTGTTACAATAAATATAAATACAAATGATACTATAAGGGTTTCTGTCAGAGAGAATGCTCAGAGTTATTCCAATATATCATTGGTCATTGAAGGTGTTTGTCCTGGTACACATAATACTTAAGATTACACGTTAGAAATCATTAACTGCAGGCTGAAGACACAAATCAGGGGGCCTTCGTGTTCTTCCACACGATTGTTACTTTTTGTTATGTCGCCAAAACCAGATTTTGGTAAAACCAAAAAAAAAGAATTGAAATATATCTGGTCTCTCATATAAATGCTATACACAAAGATTGGAAAATGTACTATCCCAATGCTCGAGTTTATATATGGAGACTGCAACAAACAAACTACCGTATACAGCTAGAGAACATCACATTCATCTGAAGACTTCTCACCTTCACAAGATAAAAGTTCTTGGCATTGAAGCCCACAGCCTTAGACAGACGCCNCAGGTTCTCAGCAACCACTGCAGGGGGGTCCTTTCTGTTGCTGCTAGAAAAGAGATTCAAGGAAGACAGCTCTGGAAGGTAAGATACACCCCCTCCGCGTGTGGTAAACCCATGATTGAACATGTTTTCTGTGGAAGGAAAAAGAAAAGTAATTAGTATTTAATAAATATCAAGATGAAGTTATGAGATTTGGTGAAGGAATATATACTTATTGGATTGCTCCAAATGATGGCACAGGACTCTCAATGGCATTAGCATGTCCAATATTCTAATTACAAGAATTATAGTATCTTCATACTAGATCCCCACACACCACACAACATTTGTCCTGATAATACTGATAGGGCTAGTTTCCTGTCTGCAGTCTCTGTACCAATTGGCTGAGCCTCCTGTCAGTCTGGACTAATGCAGCTAGGCAGTGCTGCAGAACCTCACACATTGACAGGCTGCATGGTAAATGTACATGCCAATAGCTAGGGTCATACATTCCGAGCAGTCATATAACTGCACTTCAGTGTTTTGGCTGTTTTGTTGTCAATGCTTGCCTACACACTACAACAACTATTGGTCTGGTCAGCCAATAACTGGATGATTGTATCATGTGTGTGGCTGGCTTTAAAGCTGGATCTTTCCAATTGTTCCCGTAGGCCACCGCTGTTGTTGCCACTGATTGTGGTAAGAAAATGAGAGGCATGATTTGGCCTTGTTTCATGGTGATATAGTATATACACAATACAAATAATTTTATGTAAAAAAGGAATCCATTATTCTGCTTTTTATAACATAATTGAAATAAATAACATGTAATTTGTTTGTTGTTCTTTGCATTCACAGATGATTCGGAGAATATCAGTGATTTGAATGTATCCCATATGTGGGGAAAAATAGACAGTACACAAGTTGTCATTATCAGCTTACCTGGTATTAAAGAAGATTTAAGAATGGTGAGTTCCCCTCTACCAAGAAGACTTCCCAGACAAATATGGATGTCGTTTTCCACAAGCTCAATGTGGCTTTGTGCAAGAGTCTGGTCCACATCTGCAGTGTTCTTTATATCATTCTTTATATCCAACAGTTCAAACTCAAACGAATACACTGGGGTGAAGAGGCGTTCAATAAAGGCCTTCATCAGACAAGTCCGCTGGGGAGGCAGGATGATTTTCACTCTGTTTATGTTCTTTTCATCCAGCTTCTGCTTAATGTTATACAGTGTAGCGGCAACACTGGCCATGCTGATGAACTCAATGCGCTTCTTCAGAGATTGGAAAGATCGGATTGCCCGCAAAAAGATTTCTCGAGCATCGTTACCGTCACAGCCAAAGGTTGGGCAGTACATTATGTAGATGGCAGGATCGCTATTTTTACCGATGATGTCCATCGCTTTGCTCAGCATCTGGTTAATGCAGTAATAGTGGGAATTCAATTCCACACTAAACATGTCGATCAGAACGGCCTCAGTCATTTTTCTGTTTCTGTAGAATGAGAAAATATTTATATTTACAAACGTTGGGTCTCCTTAGGTAAAGAGAATATTCCATCCCCACTTTCCAATCTCACCGTTAGTAAATATACCCCAAGCTCTCGGTTTAATTTTACATACTCTCTCATCTCTCACTTTTCCAACGCTGTAGTTTAGTAAATTTAGACCCTTGAATTAAGTACATGGACAGGGCTTTATATTGTGAATTTTGCCTGTCTTTCAGTGGGGTATATTTACTAAGCCGCAAGTTTGCAGTGAGATTGGAAAGTGGAGATGTTGCCCATGGCAACCAATCAGATTCAAGTTCACATTCTCCAGAGTGTAAAATGAAACTGAAAGCTTGAATCTGATTGGTTGCTATGGGCAACATCTCCACTTTCCAATCTCACGGCTTAGTAAATATACCCCGATGTCTACTTGGGTTTTTTCTGGGATGCTACGATAGCCTCCCACACCCTAAGAAAAACATACTGGTAGGTAAATGGGCTACTGGGGGGGTTAATATATTTTTTAAGAATTTAGATGCTGCATTGTGGATAAATGGTTATATATTGTAAAGGCTACATACTATGCTGGTGCCATATAAAAGATAAATATCTGGGTACTTCCTCACCTTCACGTCCCCCTCTTTACCTACCAGGCATGGCAGCCACAAGGAGATCTGACCTTGGGAACCGGGGCAGTGCCAGTGCAAAGCGGCCACCTCACTCCCATCCTGGAGCCGGCCCCCATTACAGTCAATGGGGAATATTGCGGTCACTATGAAGGGGGTGCCGCTCCGGCCTCTGAGTCTGATATGTAGATGGTAACTATGTATGCATGCAGGGGACCCTGGGCTATCCAGGCAGAGCAGCCACAGGGAGCCCCAATCCAGGGAAACCAGAGCGGTGCGGCCACCCACACCTGGGATGACAAGTACTGCTTTCCTTATTACATTAGAAGCATGCGCACATAGGCCTGTAATGGAACCTGCATACTATATAGACTGGGTGGAAGAGCACAGCCAGGCTGGATATGACACACATATAAGAACAGGCAGCAGAGAAATAACATTGTATGGGGTAAAGCACTCTCACACGTCTCATATACATCTAATGGTACACGGCGTGACAGGCCCAGTACACAATACCAGGCACCCGCCGCCCGCCAGCCCCGCTCACACACTGCTACACCCCGCTTACCGCTAGCCAGATGCCGGCTCCCGGGATACACGGCTCGGCTATGGAACAACAATGGTTATCAGCGACAATGCGGTGCGATGCGGCGGCAGCAGCAGGAACAGGAAAAGCCGCGAGAAGAGGAGGAGACAGCGGCGACTAGTGGTGACTGCTACGGGGGGAACCGGGGAGCTGGACAGGGGTCCATCCGGGCATCTCCTCCCTCCATGTGTAGTACACAGTGTGTCCTCTCAGCACCACCATAGTAATGTGCATTAATGGTACTGGGAACACTAGGCATAGGAATGATAATGTCTCCATGTGTAGTACACAGAAAGTGTGTCCTCTCAGGACCACCATAGTAGTGTTCATTAATGTCTGCAGTGTGCCCCATTCCATGAACAGCTCTAATACATGTATGCACTGTGATAACACTGCTTCCCAAACAAGGGAATGCAATAATATGATGCTGATAACAAAGCACCGGATCCAGCAATCTGTGAACCAAACACTGGAAAGCTGGCCATACACTATAAGATAAATTGTTCCAATCAAAAGATTTTTCAAGAGTGGGTAAAACCATGTTGAATTGAAGGGGGGTAAAATGAATGTCAGTGTGTGCATGCAGGGAGAATACTTTATTTTTGCATGTTACACACAGATACTGACCAGTGTTACTGTTACACTGTTATTA
>JABWIB010003689.1:36220-49337 GCA_016617825.1 Platyplectrum ornatum
AAAGCGAAGCGCGATTTCAGGAAATCGAGGGTCCGAAGGCATAATTCGACGCGAATTCAGGGCGAATTCGCGCCCAGAAATCGGACCACATCGCGTTCGATTTTATTCGACCATCCAAAATCGAATCTCCGTAAATACGATAATTCGCGCCTCCGTTCGATTTCAAAATCGACGCGAATTGGTCCGATTTGTATTCGCGCACACAATTCGACCTTTAGTAAATACCCCCCTAAGTTTAACATGAAAAGCCCAGTAGTGCATACCCTGTCTTAATCTGCTGTCCCATAATTGAGAGAATTGACAGACAAAAGGGAAGAGAAAGGGAAAGCACTTCAATGACTAGACGTACAGATGCTGCTAAATACGTGATATGGGTCAACCAAAAGGTCAGGAAGAAGGAGTATAATTCATAACTTTTATTAAGATAAGTAAACTCTGTCATCTAGACAAAGACAACAAGTAAAGAACTGTTATGTTGCTGGAAAAGTCAGGTTAAGTTTACTTACAAATAAGCATAGAGATATCTATTTCAGCTCTGTAGCTGAAATATCATGAATTTCAATATGTGAACAATGGAACATTAGAAGATAAAGATCATTTGTAATAATAGAGAGAGCCATTGATCTTGTCAAAGCAACTTAATGCATTATAATATACTATCTCATTATTTATACTTATATAATTGTATATGTATATATTATATCCGTGAGTTATAAGGGTGGAAAATATATCTGTTTAATTATTTGTAACAATTCTGTAGAGTTTTTTTTTTTTTTTGCAAGATTACAATTGTTAACATTTCCTCTTAGGTAATATAGATTTTACTTATGTTATGTTATTATACTTTGTATTCTTCTAGTGCCATTTTTCTGGACTTTTTGTTGCCCCTTTCACTTACACCATGGGATTACCACCCTGTGACACAGACCTTCTAGATTACACTGATTACACAGATTACAGTCTCACCCCAGGATCTTACTGAAATTCCCGGGTCAACACTGTTCAGAATACCACCTGTGTTGATAGAACAGGAGTTGTGAATGGCTATCAATCATGGAATAGAGGGGGCACCCCTACCCAAATGTGAAGGTGGAGCTCTTCCCACTCTGCCTCCAGAATGCAGTCAGCCTATTTCAGGCACTGCAGCTCCATGCTGTCTGAGCACCTTATCTGATCCTACAATGTGACTCCAGCTACTGTAGGGGGCACCATTAGGGGAGCAGGGGAAGGAGGGGAAGTGAGGAGAGGGGTGGGAGAGCCAGAGGAGGGGTAACTAGCACCCCAATGTAAAGCTTTCTGACGCCACCGATCATGATTGATGTGCCTTACCCTATCAACTGTTCAGTCAACTACCCTAGTAGAAAAACCCAGGTAGGGACCATTTAGAAAGATAGAAACATAGAAAGTGACGGCAGATAAGAGCCACATGGCCCATCCAGTCTGCCCATTGTGTATTTAAAACTATACCAACCCAAATTTAATCGCTATTTTGTTTGAGACTCATAATACCCTTATATTTATCCCAAGCATGCTTAAACTGTTCTGTAGTATTAGCCTCCACCACTTCTGATGGGGGTTATTCCACTTATCCACTACCCTTTCAGTGAAATAATTATTTTGCACATTTCCCCTGAACCTACCCCTCCAGTTTATACACATGCCATCGCGTTATACTACACCTTTCTTTGAAAAATGCCCCTCTCCTGCATTTAGAGGACAGGTGACACAGGAATTGCCCAGGAATAACCCTGATTTTTAGCCAGTTCGTAGACTCGGGTAAAATGACATGGGTTCTTCAAAAGGTATTATTCTGACTACCCAAAAACCTGAGAATTTTTTTTGTGGTAATCTGAACATGTTACTACTTAAGTCTTTGTGTGTCTAGTAAATGAACTGTTCTCTTTTTTGTTTATTTAACCATGCTGAGACACCACCTGGAGATCCACAGGTTGCCTACCCCTGGTATAAATAGAGGCTGCAAAGTTTAATGCATGGGCCTAGACAAGTTTTCAAAATGTAATGTTTTATTGAATGAAAAGTTTCTGTTTTACACTTATACCAACTACTAAACTGGTGTAAAATGTTAGGTGTAAATTGAGGTAATCTGGCCTGCTGCTGCTCCCAGCAGTAACCAGTACTACAGGAATACACTGCCCCCTTTCTTATTTACATATACTGGAACACCCTGTTCCAATCATACAAAGAACATGTAAGTGAATCCAAGGGGGTGGCTAGTTCTAAGTGTCTGTGCTTGCTCCTGTTCTGAATGCTCTCTATGATTCCAGGACAGGACATACCTGGATGGTGAATGGAGTTAGCTTCTTTTTGTTAATAGCTCGTTCATCAATGGTGTCTGGCACAGAGAGGTTGATCATTTTGCTGGAAAATAAAGGTGTGCATAAACAAGAAGAACATTTTTCCCCATACGATAACAATTCTAATACTAGCTTGTTACAAAAACCTCCTACTCAAAATACTAAAATAGTGAACTATGGACTGGGTCAATAAATGAAAAATACCAGGGGGAATTGATATCATTGTATTCTTTGCATGCAGGGAGATACTGTGCTTGTAGCTCACAGATACTTAAATGCTTTACTTTTAAACTGCCATCACTTTCCAACTTTGTCCTCTTTGCAATTCAGCATGGCTTACCCACATATCAAAACTCATGTCTTTAATTAACCTGAATACAGTTTATGGGGCAGATTAAATTCTACATGAATAAGGGAAAAAGCTGGTTTTGCGCTTTTCTCATCTCTTATGGCAGAAAAATGTCGCATGTTTTAACTCTCTCTATGAGCCACGAGAAAAATGTTTGGTCCTTTCTGACTTTACATAATTCGCTTTGTGCACAATCGAATCTGCCCCTAGTATTATTATTATGAGTTTTGTATTTGTTCTGATTTTGTTTCTTTGCTGTTTCTGCTTAGTTTTACATTGATATGTACAATAAGAAGAATATCGAAAACAACACCAAGAAACTGAATAACTACTGTGTGCAAAATATATATTACATATCTTGGAGTATAGCTTGAATACAACATAATATAGACTAAATTGTATTTACTTTTTAGAAAGTCCTTAACTATTTCCCTAGTAAGATTGTCATGTACCCACCAAAGGACGATTCCATCACCAACTGCTTTGAATAGGTCATCGGTGTCTGGGTTCATAGGAATGACATGTTTACAGTCCGGGTCCTTTTCTAAAGCCTTGTTTACCCAGTTTACAAACGCATATTTTTCCTCTTCTGCAAAGCAACACAAAATATAGACGTCATTCCATAGACATGGTCATTATGCGTTACATACATTTTTATACAGGAATATAATTTTCTTTTCCCAAATAAAACTCAGGGCAAATTCAACATATCAACATTGTATGTAAATATTAAATAATATATGTAAAATAGTTAATGAATCATAGATAATAAAAATAATAGTAATTAGTAAAAAAAAAGTATATACATTAAATATTAGCTACAATAAGACATTGAAATTAATAATTAATAATATTTCAAAATTATTATTAATATTTGCTTCAGATCTTTCAGGTTTTTTTGTTTATCATTAGATAACAGGGAAAGACAATATTTTTAAATGAAATATCTAGAAAATGCTGCAAAGAGAAGTAAGGCTGGAAAACCTGATATCATTAGAGAACAAATCCTATTTAAAGACATGACTTCTAAATTAAACCTCTGCCAAGGCAATAATTCTGTAGGATACTGTCCGTACCTGAATATGAATGCTGGGTGCCCACGCTGGACTGTTCAGATGTGCCACCAATGGCACAAATACCTTCCTTCTTATTTATAGCCTTTCTAAATGTTTTAGCAACATCTGAGCTTTTAAGATCATGAATAACCTGAAACACAGGAAATGAAAAAAATATATAGAACAGAATTGGAGAGAAATAAACTGCAAGAAAAATATGGAATTCAGCCCAAGCGGAGACATTACAGTAATAATTCACTTTTGTTGCTCATCCTTAAAGATTATTCCACATAGTTACGTTTGTATAGGAGCACTGACAGTGGAGAACAAAATATATGGGCTTTTCTTGGGAACCTGCTGTTGGTGATCAAGATGAAACGCAATGAACAATAGGTTTCGATGATCACAGTCACTTATTAAAAGGTGGCACCAAGTAGTTGGATTCAAATAAGTTAACAACAGGTTCTATGTCCCACGAGAAAACCATAATGCTAACCTCAATGTATACCCCTGTATTGTGCATGGTGTATCACCTTGTATTGTCCATGTTGTATCCCCTATATGGTGTATCCCCTATATTTTGCTTGGTATATTCCCCTGTATTGGTTTTCATTAAACCAAGCCCAGACATCTTTACCCATTAACAAACGGTTCTAAGAACTGATACCTATATTACGTAAAGGCTCTGCACAACTTGTGAGAACTGGCTGAATCCCACCACTGGTGACACCCCATAGGTTGTATGTACACAGATCAGTGAAAGGTCCCAAACTGGTTATCTAGAGCTACTGCTGGCATATTGTCTCAAACATAAAGTTAGTTTATAATTTATTGGGCAAACTAATGTGATATATGTTTCAGATAGCTATCTTACCTTATTCCAGTTAGGAATTGATAGGCTGTTTAATAATATAACACACAAAAATGTTTAAGTTCACTTTGATACCATGAATATGCTCAGAGATCCATAATGCTCAATTACATAAGTATATTCCTATTCAGGTTGGACAGTAACTGTAGGTGTCCGGTTTGAACTTACTGTGATAAATTCCTCAAAACTGATTTTGCCGTCTTTGTTCCTGTCGCCTGTTTCCATTAAACTTTGGATGATTTCTCTGAGTTTATACCCGGGAAGAGGCAAATTAGCAGCTTTGAATAAGTCATTTAATTCATTAGGACTTATAAAACCATTTCCATCAGTATCTGAAACAAGAGAAGAATGTGTTATCAGTGTTTGAGTACATAGGTATATGTAACGGAATAAGAGAGAGAGAGAAAAAGTGATAATAACTGTGATGAACATTTGTATTTGTATTTCCTATTCTGTTTTAGAAGCCCCATGTCTGACCTGTCAGATTTACCCCCAACCCAAACCCTTAACCCAATCCTCAATCTCAATCATCCTAACACGACCCTTTCGTAACAATAGCCTTCCCTCCCTGCAGCCTAACCCTAATCTTTCCCTTCTACTACTAACCGTTCCCACCTCGCAGCCTAACCCTAACCTCCTCTTCTATGAGCCTTCACCTGTCTGCAGCCTAACCCTAACCTTTCCCTTCTACTACTAACCGTTCCCACCCCGCAGCCTAACCCTAACTTTCTCTTCTATGAGCCTTCACCTGTCTGCAGCCTTACCTTTCCCTTCTACTACTAACCGTTCTCACCCTGCAGCCTAACCCTAACCTCCATTCTATTTACACTGACATCCACTGACATGACTCTGTAGAGTCTGTTTGTGTTTGCAAACAGCTAACATAGATATTTTTCAGTAAAGTTTCCTGTTAATAGTACTATTTTGTAAAAATCAGCCGAAATCATGATAATCATGATCATAATTTGCCTTTCTTTTGTGTACAAACATGAATGAAGAAGTTTCTTACCAATTTTGCTAAAGGCATCCCTGAGCTCCTCCATCTCCTCGTCTGTCATGGGGCGAGACTCCATGTTGTTATCAGTTTCACCCTGGAAAGTTTAAACACAGCATTGGTTAGCACTTCACACATGCAAACGGCTAACACAAAGAGACTGATCTACCTGATCTACCTCTCCTTTAACGGACACATTGCTGGATCCGGTCCAATGTTAGACTTAGCTATCAGTTTTATTTAAGAACAAAACATGTTTTAAGACATACTCTGCATAGATTACAGTATACTGACTATTTTGACATACATATACATAGTAACATATTTGATGAGGTTGAAAAAAGACAGTCCATTATGTTCAACCTATTTGGATCTCCTGCGATCCTAATCTTTTAATTTAAATTAATCCAGATGAAGCAACAGCCGTTCTGATTCCATATGAGTTTTTAGAGGAAAAGGGTATCCAGCGTTACGATAGGTAAGATTTCACTTACCTATCGTAACGCTGGATACCCTTTTCCTCTAAAAATACATCTATTGTATCTGCTATTACAACTTTCCCTGGTAGTAAATTCCACATTCACTGCCCTTACTGTAATGAACCCTTTTGTCTTTGGTTGTGAAATGTCCTTTCCTCTAATCTTGAGCGCGTGTCCTCTATACTGTCCTGGGGTAAAGAGTTCTTGTGAAAGCTCTCAGTACTGACCCCTAATATATTTATAGATGGTGATCATATCTCCTCTTAAACGCCTATTTTCTAAAGTAAACATGCATAAACTTGCTAGCCGTTCCTCATAACCCAGTGACTCTATACCCCTTATCAGTTTTGTTGGCCTTCTCTGAACCCGTTCCAGTTTTGTCTTTTTTATGGAGTGGTGCCCAGAGCTGTACTTAGCCCCTTAAAGTCGTCCCATGCGTCTTTGCCCTTTTTTATTCTTGCTAATATCTTATTAGACTGGAGAGCAGAATATTTCTGCACATTCTGCAACAACACTAACATTTAACCATTTACAATTAATGATATCAAAAAATACTATGAAACAGTCCGACCTTATTTTCTCCCTCAATGCTGCAAATCTTAATAATACGGGTTGATGAGAATGTTTTTCGGAGTCTGCATAAAGTCATGTGGACAGTGTTAAACAATGAGGATATTGATGAAGAACCTAATGAGTTGCATGCTTCCATTGTTCCATAATGGAATGTGTTGTGATGGCTGAGCAGGGTGGCATTATGTAAATTGGAGAGTTGGAAGAAGGGAGATATGATAATCTTATTATAAGAGAGTCATCCTAACTATATGTTGCCATATAGTGTGTATGTTGCAGAAATTGTAGGTATCCGCACAGGAATTTGTATCACACAATGCTCTTATTTGGAAGCGATCAAAGCTTTGGATTTGTTCTGTAATATTATTATTAGTATCATTATCATTATGAAGCCACCATTATTGACCAGAACTTTTATAAGACCATAAAAGGCTAAAACCATCTGTCTATGGGAGTATATTCTGTGGTGGTAGAAACCCTAATGTAATATTAGCGGTGTTGCACATACACATAAATTAGCCATACAGATGCTATATTCTAGCTGGAAAACATGCATTGACGTGAGGCATACATCCTGCAAAGTCTAAATGCTCAGTATACTTACTTTGCTGTTCTATTGGAAGGAAACATATTTTTGGTGCATTAAGCTACCAAAATATATATGCTGAAAATATGCGATTCGTTAAAATTGCTTCACTACATGATTATTCTTTAGTCAAAATTGTGTTCATTTTTAATTACCACAACATTATTGTTATCAATGTTTATTTTATATCTGGTAAAGTGGAATCATGCAATCCTGTTAAATAAGCTCAGCTACAGGGTATATGTGCCATCTGTCCTGGTGACCCCCTTCCCCAGTACAAATAGCTAATATAGCCCAGCTTAGCTCTAATGTTTCACTGCTTGCAGCAAGGAAATATAGCCCACAGGCAGAAACAACAACAATGGCTCATTATTCATGACTTCAGCATGTTCACAGGAAAACCACTTATATTTCCTGTATGATAAAATAATGTAAATGTTTCCTTACAAACTTTTGTATGCATTTGTGGATATTATGCTAGTTATTAAATGTTCGATTATTCATCTGAGCAGTAAAACTGAATAGAATTAGGGATAAGGATGGGTAATACGTAGCATAGTGGGCAATTATTACAAATTTACAGTAGTCTCAGGTTATCCTATTTTTCACTACTATTTTTCATTCTTTAACCATTGTACAATGTCATTGTATTTGCTTTGCACAAATAGTAACAAAATATAACTAACTTAAGTGAGTCTGAAAATAGTTGTAGCCCAAGCAAACATTTGTGAGGACTAAACCTGACCACACACACTGTCAGATAATCTGGCCAATTATTATTGATATTTGATTATTGGTTCTTAATAGTATAATATAGTGTCTGTCTGAATGCTGCCAAAGTGGTTCACAACTTCTGTGGGCTAATAATGAGATTGTTTGTGCTTCACAGTCATAGGATCGGCCCAATGCAAAGGATAAATAACTGACAGATATACTGCTGTGTGGGGGACATCGGTCAGTGTCTACACGTAATTTGGTTACAAATTGGTCCTTGTGACCCATTATACAATAATTCCACCAATCAGTTAATATCTAACTCCATTCACTAAATTAAACTGTGCAGGTTCAATACACAATTTCTGTCACAAATGCTGCACAAAACAGTGTGGTCTAGATAGTCATGAATTCTAAGTGATGGCATAATCAGACCTGAGCATTTCATGACCATTTACATAAACCTAATTTAGTTTAAATACAGTTAAATACATCATACAGTTGTGTATGTGTGCGTATGCAATAATACTAATAAATGGTCTGTGTCCATACCATATATTCACTTCTTAATTTCCATACTTCCACTTCTGAATTTCTATGTCAACTACTGTTTTTAATCCAATGTTACATTGTACTGTCTTATATGATACATTCATACAAATGACTGGATAGTGAAACCTGTGGTCACCACCCTCTATTATTCGTCATAAATGCCAATATATATATATATATATATATATATATATATATATAAAGTAGATATTTTCTTTTCGTAGCCTTGCTTCTTGTCTTCATTTCTCTTGCTGAAACAAGTTTTACTTCCCTTATGCAGTTCTGCTTTTTCTTGTATACACAGAACTTGCTTGTTAGCTTGTAAACCAACAGAATTTGAAGAAATACCTTACCTTACCAAATCAATACATATTTAGGTATTAGAATATTAAATTGTTATGTAAATTATTCAGCAATTAAACTCCTCTCTAAATGAAACAATTAGTTGCCAGACTATATATATGTAGATTTTTGTATATTGATCATTAATACACACAATGAAGCATGTGTCAATAAATCCAGCATTTCCTTAAACATTAAACTAAATAAAGTAGATAACCATTATATCATATAGCTATTTGCATGGACAGAAGCTATCCCTTTTACAATGAAATGAAAACATTGCACTTAACATAATGGAGCTTATGGAGCAGTCATAGCAGTTACATTCTTTCATTTTCACTATACATTATATTCACAATAATTGCTATTAATAATATTATCTCTCACAAACATGTCATAAAGGGATATTTAAACAAGGGTAATTTATTCACCCAGCTCACACATTGCTGCTCATCTATGAAGATTTATTTAAACAGCTCCAGTTTTGGGGCGTTTAACCTCAATCCAGTAATACAGTATGTGTGTAGTTTGTGCTCTCCCCCCATTTACCAAGTTGAGATGGTGTAATCAGAGAGGGATCCCCCCACTGATTAACACCTGGCCTGGATGCTATTAGGGTTTTTTCCGCAACCCCTGAGCAGTGATGTTACTTGGGAAACTTTAAAAAGAGCGTGATATGTTCACCGTTGTACACATATGCACCATGTTGCACCATGCTGCTCAGCAGGATTACCTGTCATTTACCGACAGCTGCAGCTACAGCTTCTTAGGCTCCTATATGGCTTCATGCCTCCTGGAGCAGATACCAGTAGGGTTATGTATCTATGAATGTAAGCCTGCAAATAAGTTTGGTTGGAGGTCTAGAGATTAGTTCAATAGTGTATCTACAGTAAGAGCACATAGGTGATAAGGGCCCAAGATGGTTGCTAACCCCTGAAACCAATGTAGTTACACTGTGTCCCATTGCACAGAAGAAGCCTTGCTCTTCTGAACGGGGAAGATGGGAAGGTATAGCTGCACCACTGGGTCTATATAAAAAGTAACTAGGAGGGCTTAAACAGAGAAGTGTATGAGCCCCTTGGCTACACATGCAACCACATCACATGACAGTAAATATAATGCTGGCAATCATCAGCACATATGGGGATCAGCCTGACACAGTAAGGTTCATGATGACAGATCTACCAAACCCTCCTTCTAAGGAACTCAGGTTCCTGAGAAGGTTAAATATTCTTCCCAATTGTAAAGAGCAAAATGAACTTGCCCCCTCCGTCCTCTCCTCCAACTCCATAAATGCCTAATGCTTGTCGCTTCAGTCCCTTATACTGCCTCTGCCTCTGGATCGCTCCTACTGTCTTATGTATCCTTTTCAATAATGTGCCTGTCCTTCCTTGCTGTAATTGTATGTGACTGCTTTGTACTGTTTTATTTTGCTGTTGTATTTTCTATTATTTAAAATTGGAAAATCTAATAAAAATTACTTGATTAAAAAAAAATGTATGGAGCAGCCATGTTGGGGAAGGGTCAAGTTCAAAAAGCAAACTTGTAATTAGTAACAAGTTAACACACTGGCCACGATTGATATTAGTACATTTGCAAATGCCACCACAGTACATTACAAAACATAGCATTTTCTGGAAAACCGTGCTCAGGGCCGGCACGCCCATTAGGCCGGTGCTGTTATAATACAGCCCTTGCTGTTATAATAGCTAAAGACAATGCATTACAGAATTCTCAACAATGTATAAGCCGCATCCTATGTTCATAATTTGCAACACATAAATGTTAGATGCTGTAAATGTGTTATTGTAAATTGAATGATAAATTAGCATATGTTTGCACTGCATTTTTGTGAGTGAATTTGTAGTTTTATAAATTTAGTCATATGTATAGTAATGCAATATCGCATCCCTGTACAAGGATTCCCTCAATTACAAGTGTTTTACATATTTATGGGAAGCAGCACATGTTGCATAGTAAGTTCAAGCATTCACTTCAGTTTAATATTTAATTAATTAATGTATTAATACATTCATTTACGTTTTAATACCTGCCAGACGCAGAAGTCCAGTACAGTTGCTGCAAAGGTGAATGGATTCCACTTAATAAACTTATAGTTATACCTTTGTGACAAACCACTTAAACCAGTGTATGTTGGTATTTCAGAAATAGATTCTGGAAACAAAACTTACCTTGTATAAAATGTGGCTTGTTGCTGGCAATACAAGCAGGGCTATCTTGAAAGGACGTTGCTGTGCTACAAAATCTTAGTAAAGCTTTATTTTGTGGTTTGTAAAAGGAAGTGACTGGTGTTACATTATGTCTATATAAGGAAAAATCAACCGTCAAACTCTTCCTCTATTTCTAGCGCCACCCGATTAGTCAAAAAGTTGTAACACTGTAACCCACTTCCTAGCTTGGTTGAGTAGGCCTTTTGCAACTCCGGGTTAGGCGAGACTTTTTGTGTGTTGCAAAGTAAAAAAACCTTCATTAGAATCATAATCAGTCCATTTACAGTTTATCAAGGAATATTTCCGATTTGCATGAAATTCTTGCAAATTTTTGCAGGGTTTCACATGACACACATATTGCTGGGTGAGCTTTTTGCTATTCTTTAAAGTTTTATGACAAAAAAATAAATGTGTAAAAGAACATGTATATAATTAAAATAGGAATGTGGGAGGATAGGAGAGGGATAGAGTGGGGCTAAGGGAAGGGAAGGGTTAGGGTAATGGAAGGGGGGTTAGGATGAAGAATAGAATAATAACACGTTAACACTCACTGTGTTTTTCTACCCGGGTAGTTTCTGGGGCTCTGAAATTCCCAGATTAGTAACCCCTTTCAACACTGCTGAATGTACCCGGGAATTTCACAAAATACCCTGGTCAACACCATTCACACTGAACATGGGTTGTTGTTATGTGAAAAATATGATTCATCCTCATAGGAACCGTGATTGGTTTAAAAAAGTCATGTAAAAAAAAATGTATAAAAATTAATCAATAAAAATTAGATAAATAATAATAATAATAATAAAAAAAATGACATAATAAAGTGATGTAGGTGCAGTGCTGTTGCACATGTTAAAACCACATTATGATCAGTAGTCTACATGTCACACTAATCTCCACTGCTTTCATTTACTTTGTGCTAATGGACTGATACATTTTAAATGATGAATGTAAAGTTGAAGTTTGTATAATATCTGTAATAAGTATAAAAGCGATGTTTGAGTTATAGCATGAAACACATTCTGCCCATAGGATTACATAGTGAGTACTAACGAGTGCTGTATCTCCGAACACTAATACCGATCCAGCTCAATGTTGTGGTTTGGGAGATACAGCCCCCGTTAATACTCACACAGCAGTGGCCGGCAGCAGTATCACTGCACGTGACCAATCACAGTGTTAAATCCTGCCCGGGTAACAATACCTTGGCAGAAACAAAACAAGAATAATATACCCACGTGACTCTAAGCGCTCAACAAATTAGAACAGATCATTACAATATATAAAAAATGTAAAAAATATGTAAAAAATAGTCCCGAATATAGTTACCACCGTCCTAACGTTTGGGATTGTTGTGGTAAATCAGTGAAGAAAATATTTTCCTTTTTAGACAGTCCTGTTTTCTATGTACTCTGGAGTGTCTTCTCAACTCCGGTCCCGTTCATGTGGATGTCACTTCAAATGGCATACAGACGTCACCTCAGAGAAAAAAATATATAGCATAGATCGTTTTATCAGGGGTGCCCCCTTGAATTCCAAATCGCACTTACATCCGACTCCTCTTGTGTGATGGCAAAAAAAGGGGGGGACTCTGGGTTTTTCAGTCACGTCCTACTCCCTCCAAAAGTTCCGGTCCTCTACTCGGATACTGGTGCCTCCAGTGTATCACTCCCGTCCTGCGGTCTGCTCAGGTGGAGGGAGTCAGGCGGCAAGTGTGGAGAGTGTTATCCAGGTTCCTGTCTCCACATTGTGGACCTTAACAATTTAATGAGCATGTAAACTAAGAGAGCGGCCCAGGAAGTTGATGTACTGGGGCCCAAAATTTCTCTTGGTGGCCCTGTTTATGAGACAGTCACACTTGAAAAGCAAGATTAATAGCAAATGAGGCACCTAAAACCTCATTCCATCCTCTCCACACATACACCTGCTGCATCCATGCCATCCTCTCCACACACACACCTGATGCATCCATTCCATCCTCTCCACACACACACCTGCTGCATCCACGCCATCCTCTCCACACACACACCTGCTGCATCCATGCCATCCTCTCCACACA
>JABWIB010003690.1:4857-17971 GCA_016617825.1 Platyplectrum ornatum
TTTTTTTTTTTTTTTTTTTTTTTTTTTTTTTCTTTAACAGCGAGTTTTAATATTTTTCTCTTTGCTGTCCTTTCAATCCCCTGTGACACAATAACGCGTTTTTGGGTTTTTTCTTTTTTAAAATAAACAACAAAGAAAAATGATAATGGATTGCGTATTATATTCAGTACGTTTCTAGATTTTTAGATTAGAGATTGTGTTAAGTGATGGCAGACTATTTTTTGCATTACTGTTTCACGGTGTGAAGCTCGTCACACAAGAAGATTACATTGTTTGTTTTTGGTTTTGTGCAACAGACATACACGTACAGGGGCTGTGATAGCACGTTGCAGTCAACCAGAGATCAGCTGGTGGGGCTGGCGCAATGCCGATGATGAGTATCTCGTGACATCCATTGCAAAGGCCTGCGCACTCAACCCTGGTGGCCGTACAGCTGCTGTCAACATCGCTAACAAAAATGTCATTGAGGGAAGTGAGAATACAGACACCGACTTTGGTAAGATCTGATACCATAATAGTAATAATAATTTTTGTAGGTTTATGGTGTTTATCTATAACGAGTTTGAATGTTTGTATATTTTTTACAGATTCTTCATTGACCGCCTGCCCTGGTATTGAGGGGAGTGGCGTGCCTCAGAAACTCTTAATTCTGGATGCTAGGTCTTATACTGCTGCAGTTGCAAACAGAGCAAAAGGTGGAGGCTGTGAGTGTGAAGGTAACAGAATGCTTATACCTACATTTAGCTCAGTGTTATGGGAGGTCATCAAGGCTGTTCATTAACTTGCTGGATTCAGACCAGAAACTTTTATTTTTTTTGTAGTGGCTGTATCAGCATTTCCATACTACAGAAGTTCAGATTAGTCTAGCAGGTATCCGGGAGCTCCTAGTTTAATACTTTCCAGATGGTCATTTCTGCAGTCAGTCCTGTGATGAAGCTGGGGGGTGACCTTATCCTATAAACTATATACCAACAGGACAAGAACTTCACCCTTTATGGTTATGTGTAGTATAAGCTGCATTATCTGCTGTTACTGTGATTTAATCTGTTCCCAATTCACCTTTAATATGATGTTGTTCTGCCTAATTCTCATAACATCTATATTCATATCACTTATACACAAAACCCCACATAGAAAGGACAAGTGTATTAAACACGCAAACTCTCACATAGTACCTGATGCTAAATGCCTGCATATTCAGATTAACCAAGCTGAAATGTCATCATTATGATCTCAACTTTTACAGAATACTATCCAAATTGTGAAGTGGCATTTATGGGAATGGCGAACATTCACTCAATCAGGAACAGTTTCCAGTATCTACGTGCTGTGTGCAATCAAGTGCCGGATCCCGGAAAGTGAGTTTAAGACCAGATGCATGATGTGTGTGTGTGTGTGTAAGCGCATGTTCTGTGACAGTGTTTTCATACCGCCACTTCTGAATATCCATACTATCACTCCCAAATTTCCACTGACAATAAGAGTGAAAAGTTACACCTGGGTAAAACCAGGTTGAATTTCAGGGGAAGTAAATTGAATACAATTCTTTGCATGCAGGAGATCACTATGGCACACAGATACTGGTCAGCGGTACTTTTACACTGTTGATTAGACTTGGGGTATGAAATACTGTTTGTAACAGAAGTTATTTGCCCCCTACAATTCACATGGTTTCCAAGGTGTAATTTTCCTCTCTTATTTTCAACTTTGGATCTACTCCATAGACATATACCATGGTTATCTTTCTGTCTGTTACTGTTTAAATTGGCTAACAGTGCAATATCTAGTGTTGTTCATGTGGGAGATCATAGTATATCTATACATACATACATACATACATACACACACCTGTTTGTTCATCCTTCTCCTTGGCATGACTTTTTTGTTGTATCATTTCCATTGACTAATGTCACCATCATGATCTTTTTCTCTCGAGATGCCACTTAACCTGTTGGTTGGTGACACCTTTTATGTGTTTTGTAGCTGGCTCTCTGCATTGGAAAGTACTAAGTGGCTGCAGCACCTTTCTGTCATGTTGAAAGCAGCCACTGTTGTAGCCAACGCAGTTGACAGAGAAGAGCGTCCAGTGCTTGTTCACTGCTCTGATGGCTGGGACAGGACACCCCAGATTGTGTCCCTGGCAAAGGTTTTGTTGGATCCATATTACAGAACCTTAGAGGTTTGTAGTTTGTTTTAATCTAAAATGTGTTGTTATTAGATGGTTTAGATTAATGTCATTTTTAATTGCACATCTGAATGTTTTTGTCTAGGGTTTTCAGGTGTTGGTGGAGACAGACTGGTTAGATTTTGGCCACAAGTTCGGTGATCGCTGTGGTCATCAGGAGAATGCTGAAGATCAGAATGAGCAATGCCCAGTGTTCCTGCAGTGGCTGGACTGTATTCATCAGCTTCTCCATCAGTTCCCTTGTCTCTTTGAATTCAACCACGCCTTCCTGGTACAGTGCATGTTACTATATACCGGCAGACTGGTCATTATAGAGGTTTTATGGTAAAAATATCAAAGTTTTTGTAGTTAATATATATACACGGCTCTATTTTACTCCTGCAACAGGACACAATGTAACACTCAGGCAGAGGATGTCTGACGGCTGCTAGCTTTGCAGAATTACGTAAAGTAATGACTGGGGCATGTGCTGGTAAATGTAGTGCACTGCAGTATTTCAAATTAAAATTTTGACTGAACTTTGTTCTTTTAAAGTTGTGATAAAGTTTCTTATGGCATGTAAACTTATAAGTAGGGGCCTCACTTAAGTTTACACTACACTGTATTTGTCATCCTATATCTATTTATGGAGTGTCACATATTGTTGAAGGTGTGGCACTATATATGTACACCTAACAAATTAGTATTTGTCAGGCATAACAATAATAAATAAGTTAATCCATTTAGGTTATATATCACGGTTAATAAGAGCATCTTCTTCTGTTTACACACAGGTGAAGTTAGTCCAGCACACATACTCATGCCTCTATGGAACATTCCTTTCAAACAACCCTTGTGAACGAGAGACACACAATATCTACAAAAGGACCTGCTCAGTGTGGTCCCTACTGAGAACTGGCAACAAAAACTTTCACAACCTGCTCTACATGCCAGGGGGTGAGCTGGTAAGTCTGTGTGTCCTCATGAATACCCACGTTTTATGTTTTAAAGTCCGAGTTAATCGCTCTGCGTTCTTAAATAATTTACAGTCCTTTTACTGATCGCTGTGTTGCTGTAGTTTTCATGGGGCCGATTCAATCCCACGTGAAGACGGGAAAAACCTGTCTATTACGGGACTGAAAACTTTTTATACGTGGCTCAATGAGCCGTGAATGAAAAAATGCGAGTTTTCCTGCCTTACACAAATAGCGTAATGCAGAAAAACTTCGCGAAGGGGATTGAATCGGCCCCTAAGTGAACTATTTCTATTTGAATGTTAAGTGATAAATTAATAGGGTTTGAAAATATAAGTGAAATAGAAAAAAAACTATGCGTTTAAAGAAGTTATCATTAGGATTGTTACACTTCTCTCTGAAATACTGACACAATAAAACAGTCATTGTGCATATACATTGTGACATTTCCTAATCCAGAGTATAAATAACAGTTGAAAAGTAACGCTGGTCTGTATTTGTACGTAATAAGCAAAGGCAAAGTATTCTCAGTGCGTGCAAAGAATAAAGATGCTTATTGCCATATACATGCAAATACTGAATGATAGATATTGAACATTTGGTTTCTCAGGTTCTACACCCAGTTTGTCATGTCCGGGCTCTTCAGCTGTGGACAGCAGTATATCTCCCGGCCTCCTCACCGTGTGCGCCCATCGATGACGGCATGGAACTTTACCTTTCCCCAGCATCTCAAGCACCTGACTATAATTCTAGATCACTGGACAGGTAAAATGGCAGATATTTTTTTGTAAAATGCTTGCCAAAATGTTTTAAGCAATTGTGACCACATCAAAAAGGATAACATATTTCGTTTGGTATTCTATTTATTTCCTATCGTATCCAGGTCTGGATCCGTGTGTACTTTATTTGTATTTTATCAGTGGTCAATTACCTATATAATTACCTGTTTAGTCTTTTGAAATTTTCAAGGAAAAAAGAGTACATAGTTTAATAAAGCCATTTTATTGCCTTATTTGCTTATTAGGCTTCCTAAAACCCGCTCAATGGATAATCTTATGACTGCGTGTGACAGTGGGGGCTTGCTTACCCGTACTTCCAGTGACCCTAATTTAAATAATCATCAAGTCAGCCTTGACTCCTGCTGCAACACTTCTGATGGGAGTGAAACTGAAAGTCCAACTAATCTGCAGCACCCTCCAGATGTCAAAGACCAGGAAGAACATCAAGAACATCATTCTCCACATAATGTCAGCCAAGATGAGGAAGGAAACACAGAAGAAGTCCCAGAAAGTCATAATAACAATAACAATGAACTAAAAGAAAGTGTTACTTCATCCGTTACAAATGTAGAAATCACAGATGGTAAATGTTCTGAGAAACCTATTGGGGAAAATAATTCAGAGCTTCATGAGCAGAATATAATTACTATATCAATTACTGATGATGATAAACACAATAGTCCTGTCTTGGCACATGCTCCTTGTCCAAGATCTGAGATTGAGGTCTCTGCCAATCACACTTCATGCAAGGAAGTTACCAAATCTGGTAAGAGCGCAAAGGAAGTATGTAGGACTGAGAGGAAGGTGGTGTCTCATTTTCCAAGAAGTGACATTTCTTTCCTGGCTTCTAACTGGGACAGTTTACAAGGAATGATGAAATCTGTTCCTATAGGTGGCATTGGTCTTCGGCGTCCTCTGTCATACGACTATGCTTCTAGAAGTCTCCACAGTAAACATGGAAGACATACAGCAGGGTCGTATATTTCCAGAGATGCAAAGATTTCCTACAATTTTCCTGCCTCGTTGCACTGTTCTGGACCCTCTATGAAAAGTTGTAGAGGGTCTGTGGCTTATCACACCAGACTGTTTCCGACAGGTCGCTTTTTTCCTATGGCTTGTCCGTCGCCTGCACCTCTCATGTATCAAGATGATGACGGTTTGCCTATTCCCAATGATGTTGTGCAACAACGGCTAAGACAGATGGAAGCTAGCTACAAACAAGAGGTAGACCTACTACGGAGGCAAGTGTGGGAACTGCAGTTACAGCTGGAAATACGTCAGTATTGTGATCCACCACCAGAACCAGAAGCTGACTATGAAGATGACTTTGTGAGTTCTTTCAACAATTATAACGTCATTGCCTTTAATAGGCACGCATTTTTGTAGTAGGAATTTAGTTAAGGTCTTTAGCTAAAATAGCACTTGTATTACAGATGTAGGTCTCTGGTAAAATTCCACCTACAATGCATTGCATTGTGTGGCCAAATAGGACATTGATTATTTAGTTGAACCAAAAGGATCATATTGAGGTTGTTATGACTAAATCCATTGTGACTAGCTTATTATCGAGCAATTTCAGTAGTACATTTGAGTGCGCTGGTAGCTGTGTTCAGTTTTGTTTTTGGTGTTTATCAATGCTCCTCTTTTCTATTTACCAAATTTGAATAGACCTGTGTAAAAGAATCAGACGGTAGTGATATGGATGACCTGTACTCTGATAAAAGTGAGGACCGAATTTCAGAGGCCAGCTGGGAGCCAATTGATAAGAAAGATACAGAGGTAAATATTTGCACAAAAGAACTCTGATAATTGTAAATGGCGGATGGCAGATAAATGTGTTCCTGAACATCATCTTCAAAATCTTGTGCTGGCTATACACTTGTGCAATCATCATTGTAGGTACATTGCATGTGCTAAGAGCAATGTACAGGAAATCTCCTTGAATCTTGCTTGCAGCAGGCAGCATTCTGCGATGTGATATGCAACCAGCTATAGCCGGCATTGCACCCTGATTGCACAGGTGTATGGCCAGCATAATCGTGTTCTGTCAGATCCTTCAAGACTTAATGTATGGAATATAACCATGTTTATCTTTGTAACAAGGTCACAAGATGGGTACCTGACCACATGGCTTCACATTGTTTCAACTGTGACAGTGAATTCTGGTTGGCTAAGAGGCGACATCACTGCAGGTAAATTGTATTTGCTTTGGTAGTGTTTCTGTATAGGTTGATGCATGCTATAAAACGATTGTGTGTATACTGGTCACAGTGGGGTCAGGAAATAACCTAAGTATAGGGCAGCATGTGCACCGGTTTCCCAGCAGTTGTACCATTTTATAGTGAACTGATACAATGGTGCTAGTTAATTTTCTAATTAAACCTGTGTTGCCCTCATACGCATTCTTTAATGTCCTCATCCTGTCTCTTGTTCTCTCTTCTAGAAACTGTGGAAACGTTTTTTGTGCCGGCTGCTGCCATTTAAAGCTCCCAATTCCTGACCAACAGCTCTACGACCCAGTCTTGGTTTGCAATACATGCTATGACAACATCCAGGTCACACGAGCTAGGGAGCTCATGTCCCAGCAGCTGAAGAAACCCTTAGCCGCAGCATCAAGCTGAGTGCTGCCTATAAATGAAGTCTGGCTTTAAGCTCCTCCTTTAGTTCCTCACAGCCAAGATGAAGTATTAAGGGGATGGCTTGACTGCTAATATGTAAGCATGCCGGTTACACACACGGAAGTAAACAACATACCGGCTTACCTTAGCATCATATTTCTGCACCAAGGCAAGTTAGCTCCCCCACACGTCCGTGCAGGATTTGTGTTGGACCGCTAGGGTGTTCTCCATCTGCTGGAAGGGTTTGGTTTCAGATTTCTCTTGCTGTGGTTGTTGAGGGTTTATTAGGAATGTGGTCAGACAATCCGGTTGCCTGAGAAGAGCCTAGAGAAGAAAGGTGTCAAGAAAACGAGCTGCGTTTCCCTTGTTAAAGTGTTTATTTTTGTTTAGTTTTTTGTAAACAAAGATCCAAGTATGTATATTTTGTTGTATCGTATCTCTTGACCAGGTTATGTTCCCTGCTGCCTTTGACCTTTTCTTCCTGGAATCATCGGAAGTTTGGTCAAAACGTTCTAGTTTTTCCCAGGCTGTGGCACCATTTGATATGCAGGGTTTACATGTAAATACTAGGGTAATAGAGTTCTAGAAAACTGTGAATATGAACCCTCCTCTTGCTCCACGAGTTGGCTACAATATGCAGCTGCTTCCTTTTTCTGATAAGGGTTTCCACTTGTTTGTGAGCTTCAGGTCTTTAAATCCACCGCTGTTCTTCTATTACTACTACTGCTACTACTACTACTGCTACAACTACTCTTCACAATTTTTGGCCCATGTATGTTAATGTCCGACTTAGTTTCTATCTGTCCTAATTACCTTTGTATCTATTTTGTTAATACTATTTCAGAAACGTGTTTCCTTAGTGGTCAAAGAAAGTGTCCCTTGGAAATGTGAGTCTTGGCTGTTCTTCTGTTTCCATTTGAGGGACTCCACATTAAATGCTGCTATTTACATTTTTTTTGTGCACTTAACCAATGTAACTTAGACAAGGGACAAAATGTTGATACCAAAAGATTTTCTGATGCCGGATTAATCTTTATTCTACTCTTAAGCTGTAAAGTGCCACTTTGTTACATGGATCAGCCATTGTGTCATTTGTTGCTTCAGCATTTTTGTAAATTCATGATCCTTACTGGCTTTTTCTTTTGTCATTTTTGCCATGTTAAGAGGCTGCATCTCTTTGCAATCAGATGCGTGACCTGGAGGAATTAAAACACCAACAAAGATGTAGCGGCAAGATTGCTGGCAATGAAACATGTTAAAATAGTCTAGTTATATATACACTGTATGCTGTCTTTTGGAGGTGACGACAATTGTGAGGTTATCCAGAAGCGACTTGTTTAATGATGTCTATGCAGCACCTATTTTACCCATCTGCTTTACAAGTTTGGTACATTATGGTTCTGTGTAATAGATAATAGACAATATCTTCACACCTGAATTGCATGGCTGCTTCCTGGGAACAGAGAGATTAATGCTGGTATTGTCATCTATTGATATAGGTATGCTGTTTTACAGACTTAATCCAAGAAGGTACATAATAACTACAAAGCCTGTATGTAGGAATAATTGTTAGGTTGTTACACTACTCCTATTAGAATAGCGTTTCCATTTATGCGCAGGCTTGGTGTTGTGCGTAAGAGCAATAAACGTGTCATTTCAGAACTTCCATCTGTTCTATTGTTAAACCAATGATGAACCATTTGATACTACTTCAACTAATTGCCCGGTGTACCGACCAGTTGCTTTTACACAGTTTAGCTTGCCATATTTGTGTTTTTGTAAAAATTCTAATGATCAGGAACCAGTCACGTCACTTAAGCACCTTGTTAATGGTTCTTTAAATACAACCTATTTTATAAATAATAATTCAGATCACAATATGGCTGCCACCAGTGTGCGTTGTGTGGTAAGCATCAATGAGAATTCTAGGTGTACTTATATCTCCTGACATCTGCCACAACCTGTGTTTCTATCTACAGATGGAGTACTGTTAGGGTTGGAACGGTTTCTGTTATAGCTGCCTTCTTCAATAGCACATGCCATCTTTCCTTCCCAGGAGGACATTTTATTGTGATGTGGAAATGTTCATGGAGAAATATTCCATAACTGTGTGTTCTGTGGAAAAATGCATTATGTATGTTACTCTTGTTACCCAAATCATAGCATTTGGGAAAGGACTAAACGCAATTAGGGTTGCATCATGGATCAAACATTAATGGTGCAAGAAAATCCAATGTCAAGACAGAATACATCTCTGTAAAATATTATGTGTACAACATAAACCGTGCTGCGAAGGTGAAATACAGATTCAAATTCAAAATAAAATGATTATATCTGTGATATCCTGTCATTGTGCTTATTGATGTATAGTAAATCTTTGTGTTTTGCGCTTCGCCGTACAAAGGGTAATGTGTCTTGTATTGAATATCCACATTTCCAAAATGTGTATTGATTTGAAATGGACGGAACTAAAGACAAACAACCATCTGTAACTATAAACTCTTGCCATGCAAACCATTTAAGAATGGGGGAGGTGGCGTATGTGGAATATGTGTCGCTTGCCATAATCATAAAAATGGAAATGGTTTGCAGCTCAGGTTCTGTCCATATTAGAGTGAGGTGGAACTTCAGGCAGAAAGAAGTGTAATGTAAGTCTGAGCTGGGGAGACCTTAAGATCTTCTTAGCTAATTTTGAACTTATCTTGCCATAGTGGTTAAATAATAGGGCAATCCCGATACATGTTATGCAACTTTTATGCAATTTAGATGGGGTATAATGAAGTCTGTTCAGGAGTTTAATGAACATTTCAGTGTAGTTTCGTCACTATTTCCCACTCCTCATCCATGGTGAAGCTCGTCTGAATATCTGTCTCCCACGCCAGTTCTGCTCTAGACTCAAAAGACTCTTCATTTTGGTAATTTGAGGCCAGGTAGGTGCGGTATAAATGCATAAGCTTAGGCAGGTAATAGCATCATTTAAAATGCTGCCAGAAGGCCTCATAGTTCAGCCACAATTTGGTCAAAAGGCAGAGTTGTTTTATTGACATCAAAAACCTCTGATATCTGAGCAGAAATTTGTATACCTAAATAGCTAATCAATCAGGTTTGTCAATTGAACCTAATGCCCCGTTCACATTACCTCAAATTAGCTGTCTTTTTTTTGCTGAAAAAGTCGGCTGCAGTGAAAAAGTGAACGGTCCTTTTTCCAAAGCCCCTCCGATTTCCCTGGCTCTAAACCCAGCTTTTTCAAGGCTGGTAATCTGAACGTGGTACTGGTGTGTGTTTCAGTTTCATCTGTTTGGGAGGAGAGAGAATCTGATTGGGTAGGAAGAAGCTTATAATATATACGCTTCAGAATAGTGCACTGACCACTTTTGCATTTTAGCCATGAGTTCTCCAGTCTGGTGCTGAAGAGCAGCACATCAGCAAACAAACAGATCTTATGTGATCCCTTACCACACAAAGTGCCTGGAAAATCCTGAGACCCAAGACAGCATTCATGGTTCAACAGCCAATACAATTTAAATGGACACACGACGCCCCTGGTGAGTACCACTGGAAATGGAAAACGGGAGAGAATGGAAATCATTGCTATACATATGCAGTCAAATTATATTATAGATTATAGAGACCTCAAATGCAATACCTTATCCCTAAAACCAAATTAGATCAAAGTCTTAAGCATAAAAGGCCAATTGAGCCTTTTTCCACATCTAGAGATGACAGAATACATTGATCTCCAGAACAAGCACCTCAAGAAAATTAGAAACCTGGCGCACATTATCAGATGCCTGACAACTCTGAATGAACTCGAGCTGGGTGTATTAGTGAAGGTAAGAGGGGTGATTTTCTACATGAAGCATTACCTGGTTTTAGGATGACCACTATTTAAGCTTCCACCATTTCTTGTGAAAAAGCCTAATTACTAAGAGCTAACAGGGCAGTTGGTTATGCTGGACCCATTTGTCGATGAGTTGACTAAATGATTGAAATAAAAGCATATCCACAAGGGATATTGAGGCCCTGTGATTGTGGATTTCCATGAATCTGTGAATTATGAATCTGAAGCCATAATCCAATATCTATATCATTTCAGAATCTATATTTTCTTCTCACTTCTGTGATGTTTTATTATTTAGAGACCTGAAATGCACCCTTTATACATTGAATGTTAAAGCATCCACACACACAAAAATCTAGCTATAAAAGAACCAATAGAAAGCAATATCAAGGAAGCTTATTTCTGAAATTCATATAAACAGACACAACCGATGGTATGAAAATCATTTGCATATTTATTGTTCTATATTAGCTGCAAGATGGCGGACCTGAAATCAGGAAACAGCCTGGTGGATATACTGCTGCCCGACCGTGATTAATGATGCTGAATATAAATAGCAGATGCTTCTACCATCTCATTAGGAAAAGCTTGTGTCCTAACTTAAGTGTCATCAGACTTGTCAAAAATTTGCCAGTTTCCACAAAACTGATCATTTTAATACCTGGTTATAACATTCTTTAAAACTGTTTTTTTTATGTATTCTCAAACGGATATGGAATGATTGAAAGTGAGCTGTTACCATGTATAGGGAGTGTGGGATCTGTTACACTTAAGGGAAGAATTTTGGCCCAGCAGTAGTGTGAAACAAAACATTAGAGCAAAGTGGAGGAAAAATCGGGGTACAAGGAATTATCAACAATGCAACAGATAAATAAGGGTAGAATAGAGCCTCTTCCAGAACTTGTTAGTATCCATTTCACATTGGAGCATCGAGCTATGTAACTGAAGTGATTAACAGAGGTAAAAGAAGTTCTATCTGTGATGCCTCCTGCTCTGAGAGGTTGCAGCCCAGCATATTGTGCTTTGAGTTTCTTAGTCATAGAAATTTGGAAAAGAGATAGTTACAAAGAGCAGCATCTGCAGCAGTTAAGCCCAAAGGCAACATCTGTAGGAGATCTTTGGAAAATAGCAGTCTTAAGAGCTCCGTTCCCAAAAAGGGACAAACACAGCAGTTTCCAATTTTCCAGTCTCCTAGAGATGTCTATAATAATAGGAAAATGACAGCTCTAGAGAGAGCCCAATGGGAAGGAATATTGATCCTGAGATAAGTAACTCAATTATGTAAATGCCCGAAGGTGGTGGGAATGAAGGAAGGATTTCTGAAATTTCGCATGGTAACCTGCAAATTTACCAAATTAAACCTAATAATGAGACAATGGCAAGTTAAGTAGAAGGTTTGAAAACAAAAAGCAACATATTCTCAGCGAATAACGCCAACTTCAGCTCTTGCTCTCAAATTTTAATACCATCGAATTCCCCCAATCATCTTGGTTCAATAGCCAAATCTTTAAGTACCAAGATAAGCAACAAGGGGCATGACGGGTACCACGGGCAACCTCAAAAGGGAAGGACAAGTAACCATGACTGGCCACTGGGAGTCAAAGGAGAGGTATGTAAGGGAGTAGAGCAGGAAGCCAAATCGGGCAAGAGTTTCACAAAGATCCCATGTGACCAGGTAAAGTGCCTTTTCGGCATCAAGGAAGAGGAGCAAGTGACACGGGTCGAAGCAACACACCCTGCAATAACACCTTTCAGACATCTATACCTTAGCCAGGTCACGCTGAGTGCCAAGGTCTGATTACAGGCTATCCTATCCTGAGAGACCTAGGAAACAGTATCACCTCTAAGAAAATATCTGGCCAGGAGTTCTTGTCATGGTCTTAAAATTGAGGGAACTCGGCATAGAGGAAGGAAAGCACCAGGGGCAGAAAACTCCCCTATTTATACCGAACGACAGAGTGAACAAAACCATTAGAAGGGTAAAATTTCATTAATAATTGCTGATAAAATTACCTGCATTAACCATTACGTCCATAGTGTACAATGAACAAGGTGAATGATACCAATTGAGCGATCACATACCGCCCACCACCATGCTGAATATTAGAGTGCAAATCACGACAACTGCAGAAAGAAGGATCCAAGCAACAGAGAAACCATACCGAGAAATTAATCTGAATCAATAAGGTATTCCAGCTAAAGAGGTTTTCTCTTGCAGGCCATCTGGGGGACACTGCGATCCTGGGTTGGTGCTGTGGCTGTTGGAGCTGGGCACTAGAGGGTTANTAAAACCTTCAGGGAGAAGCTCCTCCCCCCACCAACCCCCCCCTGCCCCAGTTCTTTTCTAGTGCCCGTCGGAGTTGGGCGCATTCTGGAAGCGTGCTTCCAGGTCTTTTACTTTTTATTTTTACTTTTTATTTTTACTTTTTACTTTTTATTTTTGCCGGCTGCAGGGTAGTGACAAACGCTGCGCTGCAGCGTTGTCTCCCCTTTTTTTGCCGGAGCGTCACTGTGCAGCCGAGGGGGGGGAGAACCGGCGGGCGCTCGCATTCCTCCGGTTCTCTCTCCAGCTCCCTTTGTGTGGGCTCCTCCGGTGGCATGGGCATTTTTCCAGGCTCTCAGTGAGCCACGGAGTGCCCCNGGTGAGCCGTCCTTCAGGACGGCGATCCAAGATGGCCGCCGCCACCGGACGGTTCCATCTCTCTGCCTCCGAGCAGGGACTGCGGAGAGTTGGCTGC
>JABWIB010003692.1:0-20570 GCA_016617825.1 Platyplectrum ornatum
AAAAAAAAAAAAAAAAGTTTTCCATTCAGAAAAATGAGGAGATTTGTAAAAGTAAAGAAATTCTCTTCACATCTGGCCCAGAAAAGTTGCTGCTTTGGTCAGTACTCAGTTAGCGGGTCCTGGTCTTTTTAGTACTGCAGAATACTTCAGTGGCACATTCTCAGATTTCAGAACCACCTCCACCAGGGTGAAGATGCTAATTACCTATAGGAGTATTGAGAAAAACAGAACATTACTCTATGGGACTATGGGAGATAAATTGAGAATTTTAATAATGTGACCATAAAGCAGACTGTATGGTTGTAATCAAACAGGTATAGCTTACATGTTATTTAAGCTCTAATCTACAGCAGAAAATACGCATTACTAATCATTGCTGCACTTTAGTACTCTGTATTTTGAGACAGACAAAGTTCAATGTGATAATGAGGATTCAGGCCATTGGCTTGAACCTCTCAGTGTAATAACCATATCATTATGTAATAGATAATAACATTTTAATTCTGTTTTATAGATAAGAACAAATACTGTAAAAAGCAAATAGTTACAAGTAAATGGGTTGTGATAAAAGGACAGACACCTATAAACACAAGACATTGAATGTGATGCCGTCTAATAATAAAATCCTACTTACCTGCTGCACTGGTTCATCGCCTTCATGCTCGGGTTTCCAGACAAGTGTCAGCTCTGGTTTTTTCCCTACCTGATGAAATTGGGAGTTCAGTAGCGGCAGGGCCTACAAGGAGAAAATAGAGTTTTTAAAAAAGATAACTCTAGGGACACAAACCAGCCTTCCACACTATNTAAAGTGTCAATTTCTATTTCTACTTCACAAGCTTACATTGCAATAGATCCGCTTTTGCACACCAAACCTGAGGACCAAAACATCAAAAGCTTCATTTAGGACCCCCATAACCATGGCTTCAGACTCCAATGGGCCACACTCCTGAAAAATGAGAAGTAAATTTGGTTAAGCTGCCATGAATGAGAAAAAAAAAAAAAATTTTGCAATGCTAAAAAGTTTACTAATTGACACTGAAGATTATTATTATAATTCAAGGCATTATAGCAGTATATATATGGAGAGAGTCTTGGCGACTTACCTTTACAAACACNGAGAAGAAAAGCTCTGCACTTAGTTCCTGCACCCTCTTGGATGCGGTCTTTCGATCATTGCAGTGGTCTGCTTGCTTCTGTATAGCTTCCTGTGATGATTTAACGGGTGGCCCACTACCTAAAATACAATAATGGACAAATCCATATGTACCGTAAGTGCAGAAATAAATAGTTGGACTATATACTGTAAGTATACAGATACAAAATACTCCATTCAAAAAAGTAGGAGATACGGCACCATGTAGCAGCAATTGAGATACTACTGTTAAAGTCACTTTAAGATTGAGAGTTTAGTTTTTTTTATGTCTAGAAACAGAGAAGAAAAAAAAAAAGATGAAAAACAAAAAACTCACCAATAGATGCTGCAAGAAGGCGGTGGACAACGAGATCAGCAAAGCGTCTTATGGGAGAGGTGAAGTGAGTGTACAGAGGTACATTCAATGCGTAATGGTGGAAGGCGGTCTCGTCCTTAAGAACTCCAGTACAAAAATAAACTGCCATCTGAAACAAAATGAAAGTAAAGCTACAAGCTAAAACTTACAATGTTCAATATCGAGAGTGCATGCTCCATTCCACTCCAGGGCGAGGAGCTCCCTCAACTGGTGATTCACTCATAATGAGACCTAAGGATCCAATCATTCNGCAGATCTCCAGAGACCTTCAAGAATGCTTTTTAATTGTTTTATCCAAAACATGCCATCATTTTAAATAAATATAGCACTAACAGTTGTGTTTCACTGCTGGTTGAGAAACAAAGGGATTTATCATTTTTTGTTACAGTACATTGCACATTACTGGTTAGCAAAGGGACTGGGAAAACAAAATAAATTAGAACTTCATCTGCAAATGGATTGTGATCCCTTGCTTCTAAACCTACATTTAAACAAACATTAAAAGAATTGGCCGACCTGCCTCTCTGGAAAAAATGGGGATTAAAANTAATGACAACGTTTTTCTTATTCATACGAGGTACGCTTACCGCTAACCTCACANAACTAATTATGTGTGTTTATTTGACAGAAAAAAGGCATTTTGTCCAGTTTAACAGCATACTTAACCAAAGAATACACATTTCTGGGAAAAAAAAAACATTCTGAAAAAGACTTGTCAGTAAATCCATGTAATTAATGTATTGTCTGTGCGTTTTATGACCAATTACGATTGGTCATAATTGGTCACAACTGATAACTAGATAATGGTTTTATTGGTCTATTAGATAGAAAAGTTCTGAATCAGTATTCACTGGTGTGCAGTGTATTACCTGCATAGGTCTTGAGCACATGTTCGTCAAAACCTCCTTGCGTGCAGCAGAGTACTCCTGAGTTCCAAACTGATCATTCAAACTTTTCTGCAAAGAAATGGGAAATGGTCAGACAACTTTATTATACACAAACCATCAATTTCCAAACTTACTGACCAAAAAAAAAAAAAATAAAGGTCAATTTCATTTAAATCATCTATGTCAAGGTTTTTGTTAAAACAAAGTGAACCTTTGCATAATTGTTTTCCACTGCTCTCTATACTACACAATGGACCAGATTCAGACCGTAGACCTACTGTAAGAAGTAATATTTATAAGCGTGCAACCCTACAGTCCAGGATTCNACCTTTACTTTTACACACCCACCCAGGTAAATTGGGGCATATTTGGACACTACATGTTACAAGACTGCAGCAGTGACAGAAAGAGGTGGAGTATAATGCAACAGCATCCCAACCCTCCTATTGCCAGTAGAAATATTCCTAATGTGGTTTAGTTCAACATTGATAAAGCAGACATTAACTGAGCGACTGTATCCTGGTTTAAATACAACTTCCCGGACAAGCAACTACATCAAATGCTGCAAGCATGGCTGATTACAGTATGGAATCCTGGAGCAACTGTGGTGCTCTTATGTGTGAACACCATGTTCACACACAGGAGTCTGGATCTGGTCTATTGTTCTTTAGTTTTACAAGATGTATAACTATACAAGGCTAACTTTAGTGTTCTGACTTGTTTACTTTGTATACAGTATGTACAGGTTTTGGGGCTTTTTTCTTTTTTTAATTCATTTTAAAATGTTCTAGTACCCTTTTATTTGTAGAATATAAATGAAGAATTACACTATCAAGCACAGCATGAGAATATACTATGATCTCGTTATTTACTAATGGTCAATTTGGAATCAAAATTCCCCAAACTTCTCTTTCCATTTAAATTTAGGACATCATTCACAATTTATATGTAGAGAGTGTGTGTGTGTGTGTGTGTGTGTGTGTGTGTGTGTGTGTGTGTGTATATACACGTACACGGGTTGCCGTCTCTCCTAAAAAATCCAATGACTCATTGAGTGATTCAGCTAATCTCCCGGGACCTTGGCTGAGGCAATAATTTAAATGTAAGTCACTGCCTCAAGCCCAAATCATTATAAAGAATGTGCGGGTCTTGATTCTAAAAATCCACACAAAAAACGCACATCTGCACCTGTAGGTCAAAGATTTAATTATATCTTTACTAACATGCAAAGTGCCTGAATTGGTGAAGTCAAGGTTAAGTCCCATCTGGTCACAGAACTCAATCAGGTCGTTCAGCAGCTTGGTCTGAGGAGGTGGGTGACGGCGTAGCATGGCCTCCTCTGGAAAGTGTTTGTAAATCTTATGAGCAACCGCCATATTTGCAAGCAGCATGAACTCTTCCACAAGTCTGAAAACAAGACAAGAGTTACTCTATGCAAGTGACACAATGAGCAGTAAAACAGTCAGTCAATTAGAAGCAGTGTCAGTGTGCTCTTCCTACTTTATTTCCACCAGTATTCTTGATAACCATGGCACAAATAATGGTGGGCATGTATGTGGTGGTCAATGGTCTGATATAGAAATTTTANGACACTCAATGCCTGTGTTGCAAGCATAGGCCAGTATTTTAATAGATAAATAATAAGCCAAAGTCTGCTTCATTTGATACATAAATAACTTTACTCCATATAAAAATCAAACATANTTAGATTGTAGACTTGCCCATCGTGCTTTTGATCTGAGATTGAAACAGATGACATAGCTATCACAACAAAATACCAATTAAATTTCAGTTATATTTTATATTCCCACAAAAAAGATAAAAAAAATAGATAAACTAGTCTAGTTTTAAATTGGTTATTTCTTAAAGTTCCTTTCCCAACTGTTCTAATATAAGCACCAAGATGTATAGAGCGTATCCAAATTTCTTACAGTATGATAAAAGCAGTGGAGACTGGCAATAATAGGTCAAATTCTGGGGCAAACTCCTAAAAAGTACACGGATATATTTTAATAACAATGGTACAGAATTTTTCTTCAAGCTGGGCATACACTAGAGTAGATCGTAGCTAGGGACCGATAATCAAGCGGCATTTCTTAACGTTCAGATAATCGACCCCTAATGTTTCTTGGTGTTGCCCACACACTACAGCGACGATTAGTTCAATAATACATTTATAATAGTAATCAGTAAAGTTGAACAGTTTAATAAAAAAGTTCTTCCGAAATGACTTTACTTCAGCTCTCTCTATCCTTTCCTACCTTTCAGAGGAAAACTTTGGGGAACTTAAATTGAGGCAAATATTTTCTTAATACATGACCATAATATATTTGGCTTAGAGGCAAAATTTATGTTTAACAACCAATATGAAAACTCACAACGACCTTACTTGTAACAACTGTGTTATAAAATAACAGCCAGCAGATGGCAGGCAAAGTTCTGATTTTTGACAAACTGGATATACCAAAACACACAGACATTATGACACCCTCTATTAAATAAAAGTATTTATTGAGGTTAAGAGTGAACGTGGTTGGCAATAACACAAAATTTACCTGNAAGACATACTCTACTTGAGTATTATGTACCATAAACATAGAATGAGTTTTAAATAAAATATAAAGCACAAAAACGCTGAAATCCCCAAAATCCCATTGAAAAAGACCTTATTGGCAGTGTTTAACAAAAGACGACAGCAGCTTGAAATGTTACATTGATTCCTAATAGAAAATTGTGTAGGGAACTACTTTTTGCATTTCAAAAGTGCTTTATCCCGACATCTAAAAACAATGACTATTCCACTTTCCCACACAATTATCCATTACGTTCTATTGTTTTACATCCAATGTTTTGTGTTTTGTTTTTTTCATTGAATCATAGAGTCCTGATTTGTTCCAGTTTCACTGATCAAATTGTCAACCTATTTGCAGTCATTAAAAGCAGTCCTGTGGTGCAGGCTGAATAAAAGGAAAATATATAAATAATTTGCAAGTTACATTTCCATCTGTTCTTTCAATCCCCCAGAGTGAGAAGACACTGTGGGCTATGTTAATAAACTGCATACAGTTCTCTTGCTACAACTCATTACACAAACTGGCCACACAGGGTAACTTATCTCTGCAGTCAATTTGTAAGGCTCAACCGCGCTAACCATAGTAAAAACATAAAACAAGCATTAAACAAGATAAATACAATAAATGTAAGCATTAAAATAAACAGTAGGAAAGACACTTGTCATTTGAGATCAAATCTAAATTGGAAACTGTGCCTTGTTAGTATGGACAACCATATGGTCTAGCCTAATAGATGAATAAAATAAAACCACTATGATCAAGTGTAATATCAATCAAGACAAAAATAAATACATTTCAGAAAGTCTGAATGGGTGTGTTATATTTGTGACCCTCAAACACAGACAGTGTAGGAATCCTGATAAGAAATTATATCTATAGACGAAGTTTGAACTTTGATGATCCTAAAACATAAGCAATATGTTGAAATGTACAGAGACTTTTACAAAAAGATTATTAGCCTTTAAACAAAAACAAACAAAAGATAATAAATCTATGAAACTATGTTGGAGCTGATTCAGAAAATCGGGGATACAACACAATGATGAGAGCAATGCAAGATGACACAGTAGTAGTAGTAGTAGTAACACAGATAAAGTACCCACAAAGTTTTATAACTAGGCAACAATAGGAAAGGAAAAAAAATCAGAGGAAAATCTAGTAAAATAATAAACAGCTAGATAATAAATTTNATAACTATAATAAATTTAAACATGCTTTAGGACAGGGCAAATCTGAAAAATAGATATCCTCCTAGCTGCAGCACTAATGGAAAGACATCATCCGCCCCTCAGAAAACCCTCCAATTGCCCAGAAGTATACCAAATATTGCCCATTTGGGGTCCAAGGGAACAGTATTAACAAGACTGCACATAGCGTAGCAAGACAACTGTCCAAAAGCATCTCACTATAGGGCAGGCCCATAAGCAATGGTAAAGATCCACTTCTGNCCTGGCACAGCAAACCCCAATCTGAACATTTTTTAATGACGTTGAGTAAGTAGGATGAAAGGTAGGTAAAAATAATTCAACATACATGCTGGCTGGGATGGTTTTGCAGGAAAATAGCCAAGCTTTTAATAACTTATTTGACGTGAGTGAGGGGGGAAAAAAAAATTTTATTTAGTCCACTGAGCTAATCCCACAGAAACATTCCTAAAATCAAGGGTGGCCCTCAGAAAATAATAATAGTAATATCCTTTTTCCAGGGGGGGGCAACATCAGGTCGAACAAAGTCCTCCTAGGTAAGTGGGAGAGAACACCCGGCATATAATGCTGTGCCTTGCAGGTATGCAAATCAGGANACTGCCTATACAATCAAATTTCTCCATCTCTTCAGAGAAGGNAAGAGGTGTTCTATGGGATCCATGGAGTAAACATCGAATGCAGTCAACTCCTACAAAAATGTGAGTTCAGGTCAAGTTTAAGGCAAGTCTTATGCCAGACCTTCTTAGTAGACCACAATAGGGTTTGTCTTTGGTAGTGGGTGTTTTTGTTTTAGAAACTGGGTACCTTCAAGTTTGTTGTAAAATTAGATGGGTTTGTGGCTTCTAAGACATCTAAGTCTGAGACCCAATGTAGAATGCCACATAAGCCTTTGATGGCTTGTGCATTTTACCACTTGCTTGTGTCCTAATTCACTGTAGGTGAAAAACGCCGACACTTTCCATCCAATGCATGATTTACATGTATTAAAATATTTCCTCAGACTATAGGTCCTAACACAGGGGTTTAATATCCCCCATACAATATTGTAGAACTATAGAGCACTGTGAATCCTGGCACTTCTAGTTGGAGGAAAGGGTTTCGCAGAATGTCTGTTAAATAAGTAGAAACGTGCAAAATGGGAATGCAGCATCATCTGTGGAATAGCCACAATAAAAACATTAGCACTTCAGTTCTGAGTAACAGTTCGTACCAGTGTGAAGTTATAACAGTGTATGTTCACAGAGTTTGACCCAGTAAGCTTATTCCATTTGTGTTTAAACTTCAATGGATAAAAGACTTCCCCTAACATTTAAATATGGAGATCACTGCTGACATGTGGGTCTTTCCACATCAAGGCTCCAAAATGTTTTGACAATTGATACCCGGAATATCCTAGAGAGATTGGGCTGCTTACAGAGAAACAGGACAATCTGTAAGGTAGTCACTGACTGTACACACCTGCCTATGACTAAATGGAGAGACTAGGAATATTTGTTATTTGAAGCTCTGAAGCTTGCTGTTTGATGTACATACCATTCTGAAGGCTCAGCGCTGGATGCAGAGATTAAAGGGCGCCATAGGAAAGGATTTTAAAATGTTAATCTATTAACTTGTAAAGGAAAAAGTATAAAGCATAAAAACACCAGATCCCCTTAAAATAGGAAAACTGCATCCAGTCAGACTCCAAGGGTTTTACCATTTTCTTATGTGTGTATTTGTAAAGCAGCAAAGGAATGCTTTCTTTTAGCATGCAAGCTGTAATCTTCTCAATTAAGAAGTGGTCTGTTACGTATAAGAAAAGGGCAGGCACCAAGAAATNAAATGGTTTCTAGATTACATGGTTAAAAACATACAGTGTTGGTATATGTTGCTGTAATAGTACAACTGAAAATGTAAATGAAGCAATGTGCAATAGATCCAAACTATGCATGAATAGCCAAGTAATGAACAGTTATTTACTTAATTCAACTTAAGTAAATTTCTCCCATGTTCACACACAAACATGCTTTAGCTACAGATATAATTAACCCATCCATAATGTAATGGTTAAATTAATGCTTATAGCAATATTTTCCACCTAAAGTTTTAAAAAGCTGGTGTATGTGGGCAGGTTCACATAGCGTTATAATTATCTTTATCTCCATGGTGTAAGGTGGCGCTGTCATACTGTATTCATTACTTTCCTCTTCAGCCCCAAGTGGCCTCTTACACTAATAGCATTTTCATGATGACTAATTAACCAGCTAATCTGCAATGGCTGCGGGTCATTTCCCGCGCGAACAAATCTGCATGAGGAACAGTGTCCAGCTATTAGATTGTAATTTGCAGAGGTATAAATAGCATAGTTGTCAAGCGGTGACTGGCGCACTTGTCAGCAGTATGTAAATGAGACACAGTCAAACCCTCTGCTCAAACATTAACCTTTTAACTTCTACTCGCATTATTAACTATATATTTTTTTCCCCTTCACAATCAATAACTCATTTGTCAAACTGCTATTGTGATGATTCTAGTATATGAAATACATCCCCACATATTTGTTATTTGTACATAGTGTAGTGCTTTAAATAAAATTTGTACCAGAAGTTAGACCAACAATCAGTGGTAATATATCTATTGACCTTTCATATAAACCACTGAGAATCCCCNAAAAATTACATTAAAATGAAAAAAATGAAATAAAAAAAAACAAATAATGAAGTTGTAAAAGCATTACCGGAATATATATATACATTTTTCTTACTAGTGCCACAAATAGCAAATTATGGTTATTTCTAGGGGAGCATACAGCACCCTGGGGTTTTTTTTCTAATCTTGACACACCAGGCTCAAAAGGTTCACCATCACTGATCTTATCTATAAAAATCTAATGTGTTATTTTCATACACAAGGTACAGTCAAGAGTACAATGTTACACACCTATGATGTAAGTATTGGTAGGTAAACACAAGTACAGGGGGAAAAAAAGTTGTAATGCATGGAGGCATTACCTAGTCATGCAAATATGTTCATTAATCATTCTCTTTCAATACTTTCAATTAATCACAAAGGTAAACATAAGGTGAGATGAGAAAACATGCAGAGACCTCCCACATACAAGTTGTATATACGATCCACGTTTCCATTCAAAGACGTCAACACAGAGTTTGGAAAAACACCTGTTNTTTTTTGCTATGGTGCATAACACTTTAAAGCCAATTTAATGCATGTCTACATTTTACAAAAGTATATCTTCTTGTTGGTAACCCAATTCCCTCTTCTTTCCATGGCAGTATGCATGTACAAAGATGTGTAGTACTACGTAGTATTGTGTATTTAGAACAAAAGCCATGCAAAATTATGAACTGCGAATGGCAGCAATCAAATGTTTATGGTAGTTAGTATACATGGAAAAAAGTTTCCATTTCATGTGTGTATGACAGATAATAGGAAAGTTATGGTTACTTAGATTCATAGTAGCTACAACACATTATGTACTTTATTTGATTCTGAAAAACAATATGTTTGGAAAAATGTATGATCTAATGCTTAAATGATTATGATATTGTGGAGATTTATGATCGTCTTATCCCGCATATGGCCCTATGTCAATTAGGTGTTGCTGCTAAAATATATACATACACCTGCTGCAGCCATAATGTGGCAATNCCCAAATATTCCAGCATTCTGAGCTGATGTGGCATCATCAGCTGTAGCCCATAGGACACAACTCAATAGTCCATTTTGGATGACTTGGCAACATAATATTTCTAGAAGTGACCCCCAAGATTGCTGTTCTTTTGGCTGCATAAGGATGTAAAGCAATCTTCCCATCATGGATATCTAATACAACACTAACCTTGAACATAGTCACCTCACCCAAGACTTTCACACATTAACAAGGAGTTTCTTCTTTCAGGTTTCTTTTAAAGCTGGGGATATTAAATTACATTTTTGCTCACCTCATTTGCCATTACTGTCCACAAACTGCTTGGTATTCACGGCCACCTCACCTTAATCTGACTGTTAATGTTGATACCCCTCACTTAGCATAACGAGCAAAAAGGTTATATTTATTGTTATGCTTTACTAGGCATATTTTGTAAACGGTTATATAAAAGAAGCCAACCTTAAGTATTCCATTCACCAAAACGACTCTCGACGGTGTGATTGTGAAAGATTTTTCCCTTGACGAACGTGTCCGTTATCTTGCTGCCTCAAAATAGTTAGCTAGATCATTCATGTCTCAGATGATATGATGATTCATGTCAGACAATTTTGAAATGATGCCCTTAAGAAGCAGATTTTGGAACATATGACCTGGTTTATATAGGAGTTTAATGAGCGTTTATTGCCCATTCACTGTGTTGAAAGANTCTGTCAACGCAACAGTTCCTTCGCAAATGCCATCATTCTGCACCCAGATATGTTCATGGGTCTTTGCACAGATTGATCCTTTGAGCATGATGCATAATTGTGACTGGTACCTGTCAGTCATAAGGCCTGTGTTTCACAGTGAAGCAATGCATTTGCCAAAGCCTCCAGAAAGGTTCAAATGTCAAAATTATGAAGACCAATGGAACCTGAAGAGCATAGTAATGACCAAGTAGTGACTCAAAATAGGAGTCAACCAGAATGTCCCCTGAATCGCAGTGACCTTGTCTAAGAATTAAACTTTAGGCTTCTGGTTAAAAGTGGCATCTTCAGAATGACACAGGTATGTTCCTCCAGACAGAAACAGACGTTTTCATTGCCCTTGAAGATGGGCATGTCTTCAAGGAAGGACTTGGTATTGAGTACAAAACTGAGCAATGGCTTCATAAATTCCTCTAAATGTAAACTTGAAAGCTGTGCTACTGCACAACACCAACAAGGTACCCTCAGCAAGGCGGCTCTCCCTGCTGCTAAGGAAACATATGGGAGCATGAAACTCCTGATGTACAAGAACAACAGTGATAGCATGTCTATGGTAACTGGAAAGTCATTTCACTTGTTGACTTGGGACTGCAGGTTCAAAATATGGCACAGCAGAGACTGCCAGAACATGGTGATTTCCTGGGGCAAATCACAANATAAAAGTCCATGAATACAGATAAGTAATGTTAATAACCTAATGTTGTAAACTTAAATCTTTTATGGTTCATTATACATCTTAATTATTAACAGCAGGTTTACCTGACAAATTTTGTTTCTAAAATAGAACTATTCAAATTTTTTTTAAAGTACACATTTAACAAGATTAAAATACAGCATGGTAAAATGTAGTTTATGACACTTCACTTTTTAAGCTGAAACCATAAGAGCTTTGAATTTTACCAATGCCACGTAACAATTCTACAAAACGGTTTAAAATGTTTCCCTCTGCCAATGCCAAGTCTAACACTCTCAAACTAAACATTTGCTAAATTTGGCAGATATGCTAATTGACATATTTGGAAATTGAAGTCTGGTTGTGTCTTCCCATTAAAAACAGACCATAAGAATACTAATTTCAATATAAAGATTAAAAAGAATGATACATTTTNGGGTTATTTATTGTATTTTCCAAACTGGTTGCACTTAGAAACTTATCCTACGAGATACTAGCTACTGAAATCTAGAATGGTTTTGGTAAATTGCCATAATCTGCTTGGGTAAAATACATAATGCTTTTAAAACCTTTCTATTTTCGTTTTGGTTCGTTTGGTTTTAACACCATTATTCTCTACATGCCTATCAATATAGAAGCAATTTTTAGTTTGATAATTTCTTGTAACATTAATTAATAATCCAGTGATTGCTATTAATTTGAAACAAAGACTGATCATAGCCAGTTGGGTGGTCCCAACTGCATGACCACTAGGCACTGGTGCTGTGATTTGTAATTTACATATGCTATCTCAGAGAAAGTGAGATTAAGGAACCTGCACCTTATCCATATCCACTTAAAGAACAGGTTTAAGGGGGGGGGGGCGCAGTTTGCTTCATTACTCTAAAATTATGATCACTTAAAATGTTGATTGTATTTTGTAGCTACAAAGTATCAATAATACAATACCATCTACTGTATATTACCAATGAAGGTACACCTGCATGTCGTACACAGAACATAATATCCTTCTCAGACCAATGAAATTTACCNCTTATGCTTATCTTGTATTTAAACAAACGTTAATACTTGTGAATATGGTTCTCTAAGCTGCGGGAAAAGTATAGATGATATGCTACCCATAGCGACCAAATCCTAACTCCGTTTCAATTTACAAATTGCTCAAATCTGTTGCTATGGGAAACATCTATTGTTCCATTCCCACAGTTATCAAAAGATCATATTTTCCATTATGTATATACAAGCACAANGCCCTTCAGTTGGTAATACTGGAGATATACTGTGTAATACATAATAAAAGCACAATATATCCCATGTCAGATAAGCTAAGAAAGTGTTAACAGCTAAAAACAGGGTCTGCCTAACTCTGCCATTCCAGGAAATGGTGATCTGTACAAAGGCATGAGGGAAGGTAAAGGAAAGGCTACAAAAATACACCCTGCTGCTTCAATGGAAAGCCGAAGCAATGGCTCCCATGCAAAGATGGGCTTGCCAAAACCACAGCAAGATAAAAAACACTATGCACTTATGAGGCCTTTGCTGTCCTGTGATCATTCCTGTTATCTCAATGGAGAAAGATTTCAACTTCCTCTATGCAAATATACTACCTCTCTCAAGAAAGTGGGGGCAGCAGCTTTGCTGGCACTAGACATACATGGATCTGCTGGTAAAGACACACACACTCAATACATCAATAAAGCCAGATACCATACAAAATGTCATACACAGCTACCATACAAAATGTCACACACAGCTCACAGCCATCAATGCAAATGTAACTTATTTTAGAGCTGAAATACTTAAGAACAAATGGTGCCCAATAGTNAACCTTGCAAAACTCCTATAAAAATCACACCAGTCAGAAAAATAGAAGCCCAAGCTACCCGATTCATTGTATCTACTGTGCCCTACAAATTATATTAATTGTTTTGATTAATAGTGAGGACATTTATTGTTGATCATTTAGTTAGGAATGAAAATTTAGTATACATCTGTAGCAAGATTATGTGATAAGGTCAGAATACAAAGTTAGATTAAATTGGAGATCAGATCAGATGATAATTCCGCGTTTGGAACCCTTTCATAAAATGCCCACTATCTGAACAAAACCAGATCAAAGATCTAATGATTCTGATCCAAAGAATTTTGATCAATAAATGCTGGTCAGAAAATCCCCCAAAACACCAGAACAAAACTCTACGTTTTTCCTATTAAGGCAAAAGATGGGCAAAATGAATAAATGGCACTTAACTTTTTATCCCATTTAGGCCAACAGCATAGACTAATTTCTCAATGTTACATGTCTATGGTGTACACAACTAGTCCCAGAATAGCTTATACTGCACTTTTTTTGAATGGAGAACCAAACCTGCAAGCTATTAAAACAACTATTTGACAGAGTTAAGAAGACAAAGAAAAGGGACTTGCTTCCATTCCTGTTACAGCTTGTGAGCCAAGCTTTCTCAAGACAAAGAATAAAATTAGGCAAATGACCTGTATTTATAGTAAGTGCTTCTATTATGCATTTAGTATAGGAATGTTATAAGTGGGGAAAACAGGGATCTGGTTTTCAAAACGGCTAAATTTATGCATTACATTTCTAATTTCTCCCCTCTCACAGTTTAAAGCACATACAATGCTCATTTATGTGCTTTTGCTTTGAAAAGAGGCCTTCCAACTACAGTGCAACATTGCAGAAAAAAAAAGTATATCTTAGCAGGATATCCCACCTGTTCCACTGACTGCCAATAAGCAGAATCAGGTCACTTGTGGCACAGAAAGAATAATGTTACACTTCAACTCCTCATTTGCCCAAGTTTCAAAATTGGAAGTCTACGGCCTAAATTCACTAAGCAGGGGGGATTGAAAAGTTGGGATGTTCCCCATAGCAACCAATCAGAATCAATTTCAATTCCCCTGCAAAGACCCCACAGGGTGATGAGGACAAAGGAAAAGGGCTAAGCGAAAGGAAAAACAGTAGAGGGGGAAACATGCTTCCGATATGGGGAAAAAGGTGTGAGTGTGGAGGTCAAGAGACATGTTGAGAGTTTGTCACAGTAAGTCAACGCCTATAATGGTAAATTGGTAAAAGCAAAATATGGGTAACAATTAGACACTTGAGGGGAAAGGATGTAATTACAGAAACTCAACATTTTTACAAGTGATTTAAATGTTAAATGACTGACATCTGTTCCAGGTATAGACACTGAAAAATAGGCAGTTTTCCCTGTACAACTCTATTTCTTTGTGTTATGTGTGAGACCTATAAACCTGGATATTCCCATTAAGGTAAGATTTACAGACAGAACTGTACTTCTGCTTTATAGACCATTGTGTGGGTTCCCTTAGCATTCTGTAACTAGCAGTAACCTAGTGGCAGTGATTTAAAGGCTGGGGAAGGCAAAGTAGGATCCAATCAACTAGAAGACCACAANCGCTAGTCTTTACCAGGTATATTTCCTTGGGCAATACAACTGGGTTTGCATCATTACATTGGCATGTTCTGCAATGNCCAAAATAGAAATTGTAGTTTGTATGTTTAAAAAGCAATTCTGTGCCTCAGTTGTAATAGCTGATATTTCCTGACAGTGGAGCCCTGTGCATGCAAAAAGTGTTACGACATTTCATCAAACACTGCAATGTGAGGTAGACCCGCAGGAGCAACACAGCCGATCCGTCATCAGCAGCTTATGCTATATAAAGTTAAGCATATTAACCTTACAACACTTCAATCTGTTTTGCCAGTACACAACAGAGTGATCAGTATTTGGCTGCAAATTAAAATTTTTCTAATTAGAGAGTTATCTACAGTGCCTCACATTAAATACAATAATTCTAATTTCCCATGCTTTCAGAAGGCAAAAAGCAGCAAGTCCAGAGAATACAATCCCCACAAGTTTAAGACAACAGAAGTACAAGTTATAGAAGATCTGTCGGGAGAGGCACAGAAACCCTCACCGCAAAGCTGCAGCCAGAGAAACTGCTGGAGATGGTTTCAGGGGAGATCCAAGTTCATGTAGAGTGCAACAAGCAGGTCATACGTATGCAGCAGTGGCAAGCACATTAAGCTGCAATGTACATAGGAGGACAGGGTGACCACACACATTTGTAAGAGGGGGAGTGGGGTTAACCTCTAGAAAGGCCTCTACATAAAATAANAAAACTGTGAGCAATAATAATAATCAAACATTGGCATTCCACATAACGGGTCAAAATCCAAAGCAGCCAACAGATTAAATTATGGTCAGAGTGTAACATCAGCCGAGATGAGGCATNTATACAATCATCTATTTCCTGAATTAGTGGTAAGAGGAGAAAGCCTCAGAAGCAATACAGGTGAGTAAGCATGCAGCAATACAGGAGGAGAAACAAGTTGCATCACTGGTGAACGTGAAAGCCGCAGTAAGAGTGAGCTCATGGAGAAAGAACAGCTTTCACTGTCATGTACAAATCTAGACTTGTTCCCATGAGCTCATACTTGGCACGCGACAGGTGAACATTGTACACAGCTTAAAGGTTTAACAAGCTCTTCAATAACACAAAGGGCAATATTTATCAATCAAGTGTACATGAAGAAGATTGTATCAGCCCAAACAGCAGCAGAACACAGCCACCCCCAGGCAACCGTCTGTGGCTGAAATTACATGCACAATGCAGCTATGCTGTGCACAGAATTAAAANCATGTCTCAATTATACAAAAATAGCGTTTTAATTGTTCAAATATGACTGTGTAGCAATTCAACGAAAACCATTTGCTAGAAGGCACAATCATGGGTAACTATGTGCATACTCATTTAAGCACATATGCTTCAAATAACACGGAATATGGAGAAACTGTACTCGACATACTAGCAATGCTATAAATATTGTGTAAACCTAAACAAATAATTCTCTTTTGCTACGGAATGAGCCATCAAATTATGTTTAAGCATAGACTATTTTAAGCGACTATCCACAATATTGAACAAAAAAAGCCATGCAATAAATCCTTTACACGGTTTCAATTCTATTTGGTCTCTTAGCCCCTAAATTGTACTTATTCCTCTACTTTAATTCTTAGGCCTAAAGTTACTAAGCAAGGAGATTGGTTGCTATAGGCAACGTCCCCACTTACCTAATTAGACTGGTAATAGCAGAAAGTTCAATAAAATATATTACATATATNCAAAGTGGGCCTAAAGATTTTACATTGTCTTAGCAGATAGACATTAAAACCTAAATGTTCTAATGTCTATATGTTAAATTATTCTTCTTCAAAATAACCATTAGTGTTTAATTTTTCTTTTACTGTAAATTCAAAGCCATGAACCCAGGTGAGTGGATACCGATTGTTTAAATGGATGCAAAAAGGTAGCTTCTTTCAGAATTATTAGTGGTATTCAACCTAATTCAAGACTGAGCACGACTTATGTTTCAGGCTTTGAACATCTTTCAGCAACAATAAACCACCTGAAATATGCCTTTATCAATAACAGCCATTGACGTCCATCTCCAAACAGTAAAAATCTGGTAGGACAAAAAATAGGTGTTAAGCCACCAAAGCATCTGTGATGAATGCAGTATGCTGGCTCTNAGATCATAACTGAACTCTCTGGAATAAGAGAAATTCCAGAGCTCTGTCCAGACACNTTGGATTGCAGTGAGTGGAGACTAAATTTGTTAAGACTATAGCTGGCCACACACTATAAGATAAATTGTTCCAATCTAAGCATTTTTCAAGAGTGGGTAAAACCATGTTGAATTGCAGGGGAGGTAAAATGAATTAATTGCATGATGTTTTCCAACAAGTCTAATAACATCCTCCATCTGTGTTGAAAGCTCAAGCAGTTAGTCTCCAATCTTTAATAGATTTGGGCATTAACCTGGAGTCAAATGCTTCTCTTCCTGTCAGGGCCAAGTACGNGATATTGGCAGCTCTCCATATAACTACTACACGTGACCCAATATAAAAGATTGGGGACCACACTGAATGGGAAAACTGGTACAATCACTCAATGGTCTGATTGATGCCAATGAAGCTCTACAGAAAAGAGTTGCCGCACTCTAAAATAAACTTAGACGTGGAGGACAAAGTTTGCCATATCAAAATCTGGGGCATCTCCAAATTGATAATCTTCCAAAACGGCAATCTTCTTGTCTTCACTATGGAGACGTTCTGCAAGTNGCTTGCTGAAGTCTTGCGCACTGATCTATAGATTTTAGACTTCCCTCTCAACCTAGGGATACCCTTATACAAATTCACTGCTGCAACAAATAAACATTCAATGCGAATCCCCACTGACAACACTCTGCAGCCATTTCCAGTCCTATACACATCAACAGTGGCCAGAGAATTTGGTCAGAGCACAACTATGCTCTGACTGCAGGGAACCACTTACCAATACTCTGCCTTTACCCACATAATTACATTGGTGGATTGTGTTGCTTCATGGGATCTCCAGCTTTCTAATATGCCTTCTCATTGTTCTTCACTGGTGAAGGAAACCGGCTGTCTCAAATGTTTATTAAGGACAAACTCGTCTACTACAGATCTCTAGACCACAATTCCAGAATAACCACGGTTAAGCTTTGTTAGGATGATTATATTTGACCTAGGCCTTATTTATTGACTCAACACCTAGGTGAGGGGTAGGCAACCTGTGGCTCTCCAGGTGTTGTTAAACTAAGTCCCAGCATGCTTTGCCTGTTATCAAGTAAGTGTGTGTGTGTGTGTGTGTGTGTGTCTTTTTTCATTCACTTTTTGAACAGATAAACAAAGTGCAAAAAAGCAACCTTATCATGGAAGACTAATTAAGCTCCAGATCCCAGACTTGATTGATCCACTTAATTTAAACCCCTTAAGGGGGTCAGAACTCTCTTGAAATCCTCCATGGTAAATGGCTTTATATGCCCGTTTATTAAGCAGTCTGAAGATAGAAATGTAACTTTATACACAGTAATCATTACTAAAAGAGAAAAACAATTCTCGGGTTATGAGAATACATNTAAAAACAAAATCTAACCCCAACTGGCTTGTATCTAAAAAAGTCAAATGTTGTTACGAGTGACTGTCTGAAAGGAGACTTGGACAAGAAAGCACTTTTTCCATAGCATGTGTGGCATAGAAACCACCTGGAAGTCTCAGGCTGTGGGAAAGTTTGAAATGTGTCTTATTGCACAACTAACTATTCCGATACAAAGATTAATGGGTATGACTTCATTGCAATCAATCTGCACAATAGCCATAGCCTGCACCAAATATCACCCCACAAGAAGGACAAGACATAACATGGAGTGTTCATTTTATAGGCACAGGATAACCCCTTAGCTTCCAGACAATAGAAGTATAACCAAATTTATTGCTTTGTCCATTACATCACACTCCTGTCAAACAAAGCCTGTGCTCTTCTGAAAAGCAAAGTCAGGTAAAATTGCACAGAGTTATATTTTGCCCATGAAAACATTACATTTGTCATGAACTATTACAGCTGTAAAAACCTTAAGAGATTGTGAATATCTGGAAGAAAATCAGATTTACAGAACTCCTACCTCATCTATATTAAAGGACTCATTTAAAATGCTAAAAAAAGGCTAGGGAACACCACTGTTTTTCTCTTAACTGGAGTAGTAAGGTTAAAACTAATTTAGTTGTGAAATCGCAAGATCTTAAAAGGCTTCCCTGAAGGAAGTGTACAATGTTACAAACACACAATGTATTAAAGATTTTTCTTGTAAATTTCTTTTTAAAAATGGCAATTACTTCATACAACACTAATTCNGGAATAATGAAATATACATAATGTGACCTACCCATAACTTACAGTAGTTTTATTTGCTACTGCACACATTAAAGGAACAATTAACCCCTCCCACCTTGGTGTGTACATGTATGCCCCGACAGGAAGACAGTTAGCGCAAATGGGTGTACATGTATGCAGAACTATAAACTGTTGCCACTGCCTGCCATGTCTCGGGGTGACAGTAGTGATAATGGCAGTCACTGACAGCTGATCATCGGGAGACAAATTACACCGGCATTGCCCAAGCAAGCAAAGCAAAATTGCCACGGAAGCAGCCCAAGTCCTCGTCCACGTGATATTTATGAACCCCAAGTACCAGGCTTTACCGGGAAGACAGGGATAGATTTTGATTTGGCGGGGTTCGGAGAGATGGAATTTTAGTTTTTTTTCCCCCCACACGATTTAATTATATTAATGGTCACCTAAACCAATTTATATGCAGAGAAATACATTTTACAACATCACACCAGTTGATGTCCAGCACCAAAAGGTGGACACCCATAAATGAGAAATGCACATATTTTGGGGGCTATTAAATAAGCTAAACTATTAGGTCATATTGGAGCACAGACATATTGTACTAAACCCCAAATGTTCCGTATGGCTATGTCCAGGACCCAGTATGAAGCAGATTTTTGCACTATAATAATCCCAGTTGGATACCATCTCAACCTGTATAATTTTTATACCTGCGCCCCATTATTTAAAAGCCTTGCTTCCGTGGCAGATTCCTCACTTATGTGTAACCCCAGGGAGTTTGATGGTTGGAAGAGAGGACGGGTCCACCATCCACTAAGCCAAGTTAATGCTTTGGGCTTGTGGAAACATAGAAAGTGGCAGCAGATAAGAGCCACATGGTCCATCCAGTCTGCCCAGTTGTGTATCTAAAACTATAAGGACATTATTTTATTCTCTATATTGTCTATTCTGAAGGCTAATAAGGGTGTGAACACGTGTCACTTACCTGGGAGCAGGCAGAAAGTTTAAGACATTACACTGTACTCACAAAACCATGTAAGACTACAGGCTAAGTGTTTTGTTTGTATGCAGGTATTAACTACTGTTAGAGAGATCTGCACATTTCATTTTTTTTTTTATAACCTTTGAAATTAATTTTTTTGGAATTTTCTAATGGACTAAGCCCAGTTTATACAGAAAGTCGCGTCACTTTCCATTCTGAGCCCAGACAGAGTCATGTCCAGTGGCATAAGGTGTCCACATATTTTCTGTCAAAATAGAATTTTTACTTTTCATAACTTGGTGTTTTATTGAATTGTTACACTAAGTGCTGTACTTGCCGTATAATAGGGGGTCTGCAAGTGCAACATGGTTCTTAAAAAGCCAAATGTATTCCTTCTCTTCTGAGCCCTACTGTGTGCCCAAACAGCATTTAACAACAATATATGGGGCACTGCCAGAAAGAGCACTACACCATTTTTCCTACTATTATCCTTTGTGAATATGTAAAAAAATTAAAGTTCAGTGATTTTTAGTTTTCACATTCTGATGCTTAACAATTCTGCAAAACAGTGGGGCCAAAATGCTCACTA
>JABWIB010003693.1:0-32629 GCA_016617825.1 Platyplectrum ornatum
GTTACAATATTTATACTATTCTCAAAATAGTTATATGTTATATTATTTAAATCTACTACAGTATGACTAGCTATGACTATTATGCATACCAGTGGAAATTCAGAAGTGCTGGTATGGACATTTAGAAGTGGGGGTATGAAAACACTGAATATAACAGAAGTCAATGGAGATTTGTAGTATTTCAATTACAACGTTGGGAGAAGTGCCGGTATGGCATACCCCCGTATACACCCCCACTTCGATCCCTGATGCATACTGCATCTAAGCACAAACTGTCCTTAACTGGGAAAAAGAGAGACTGAGGCCTAAATTTACTAAACTGTGGGATTGGAAAAGTGGGGATGTTGCTCTTAGCAACCAAATCAGATTCAAGCTCATATTTTCAAGTATGTAAAATGAAACCGATTGGGTTATACAGTGCAGTCCACTTGGAACCAAATTTTCACCAGTATGAACTTTGAATCCTGCACTTTTTTGCCTTCTCATGAAGTTCTTATACATGATGTTTTTCACACATCAGTATGTCATTATATTATAGTCCAGGTGTTCCCAACCAGTTGTACATATACCACTAGTAGGTATAGCCTATCCTGAAGGATTTGGATTTTAAGCATGAGAGGTATCAGATGGCAGAGGGTATATGTGATATGTTGGGGAATAAATCGCAGATGTGAAAAATGGTTCTGAAAATCATTACGAAAAGAATATATAATAAATATATACAAGAGTGTGTGTTTATCTGCATGATCATATGCTGTAATTAGAGGGCACACAGCATGGTAGGATGCACATTAAACAAATAATTAGATATTAATGGTAAAAACATCTAAATGTATAATATTGTAAAGTGAAAAAAACTGAGTTTATTTCTGTTTGTTCTTAAAATGAATAAAGAAAAGAGAAGATGAGAAGAGCAGACGGAACAATACGGAGTCAACCAACGAAACAATGAAAGACTTAGAAGAGCTTCTACCTCCTAGTGCGAGATATGGGGTCAAAAAAGTAGATGAAGAGCAAGGTAAGGCTTGTTAGCAAGTAGTTGAATGAAGTATAGCTATTCAAAGTATTTTAAAATGTTATGCTATCTACTATCTAACTATCAACATTAACTACACCAGTCCCAGTGTAAAGTGCCATAAACACCTATTACAGCATAATACAGTAAGTTAAAAACCATATATTATATAAATATATATATATATATATATATATATATATATATATATATATATATATATATTGTATATACAAACCATTTAGGGTTATAATGGAGTTTATAACAGCTGAAAAGATCTTGAAAGAAAAAAACACAGAACAAAATTTCAGTCAAGTTTATAGTGTGGACTAAAGTTTTCCTAACCCTAAAGCTAACCCTAATACTGTCTCTAAACCTCACTTTCACCGGGGAGCTCAGGATAGTATTTATAACCTGGGGATGGGGTAAGGCACGTTGCAGGGAAGGGTTAGTGATAAACCACTAACCCCACCACTGGTGGTCTAGGGGAACAAGGAGCCAGACAGGATGTACTGATACAAGACCATGGTGCATCTATTAACTTCCACTTCTTCTTTCTCTTCTCCATGGTGGTCTTATCTCCATTGCTGCTCTTTTCTCCTTCTGCCTTCAGTTTTCCAGCCTCTTCTGGCCTTTTTTTCCTTCCGCTGCTTCTGAATGTGCCCACCATAAATTCAGTAGGGGTTCTCCCAGCCACAGGGTAGCCTACCAATGCCAATTCCACATACCTACCAGAAAAATTTGCTTCATTACATATGAATTCCAAAGAATTATGCACTATGAATATATTTGCACTGTTCATTTTAATAGCAATATGTATTGTAAAGACTAAATATAACTAGTATTTCAAATGTTTTCTCTCAGCAGATGCAAACAGCAAAATAGACACCAAGCCTAGTATGACAATGTTACCCGGAAAAAATACTCCACGTCTAACACTCACAAAACCACTAAGTCATACTCAGCTGATAATAACTACTTCTGCTCAGAAACTAAATGTTAATCACATGAGACCACAACCAGGACGAGGCAGAGACAAAGCCTTTCGTGACATATAATGGAGAGATATGATTACTATGTTTTTGCAAATCTTTATATTCTTTCTGCTATGCTTATGTTAATAAAGGCTATTCAATACCCAACAGACACCATGCTCTTTCTGTGCTAATTTATAACGTTATTTTTATATAGCATCAATCCAATTCCTTCACACTGCAGCAATACACATGAACCTCTGTCCATTGTATCCAAGAAAAACTGCATTCTCATCACAAGATAACCACACGCTCAGGAGTGTTCAGCACATGTCCCATGTTGTGTCAGTTAAATGTTCTGCCAGCTTTTCTTCGTGGTAACAGCAGTTAACATAACATGCACTTTGTAAACAACTATCTAGAAATGTTCCTTCTATCCAATTTTACTGCTATCAAATTTCTACTCATAGCATTATCAACCAATCTACTCATACGACCAAACCTTTAAGACACACAGAGTTTACATACTATTGACTTACTCATAACTTACTAAGTTGTGGGAAAAAAACATTGTTGAATTGCAGGGGATTTACACTTCATTAGTTGCAATTGTAATTGTATTAAGAGTTGAGAGAGAGAGACATCCTAGCCCAAGAATAATAACAATGTAACAATGTAACTATCAAGGGTGTAAGCTATGCCTTGATGACCAGTACTTGAGATAACACACCTATGTAGGAATGAAAGCCTCAAAGAAGCATAAAATATAAAAATCACCATCAACACGATGGTCCAGCTCGGTGTCTGCCAGAGCGTCTGTGCCCTGACAGCGGGCTGAATGGCACCACCACCAACGGCTAGCCATTACTCCACGAGCATGAGACTCAGCAATATAGTGTCAGTGAAATATACTAATAGCAGTGGCTATATAACTTAGAGTGCTTGAAGTTTTAATAGACTGCCTTTGAATATTTTATATCATCAGATATGTGATTATAATTTTTTATAATACAATTCTAGCATAGTCTGTTTTACTCATTTAATTAACTCATTACTAATGTATAGTATTTTAGGGGATTTATAGTAACACAGTAACAAGTGAATTAACTAAACACTGCAGGTTTTCATGTTTCAAAATTTTTTTAACGTCATAGAAATTTTCAGGAATATCTGTTTTTTAATTACTTCATCCTATAGCATCATTATTATTTTAAAGTATACCAATAAATTATATTTTTAATTACTGTATTTTTCGCTCTATAAGACACACTTTTTCCTCCAAAGAAAGTGAGGGAAAAATAGCCTGTGTCTTATGGAGCGAATTCCTGGAAAGAGCAGTGACCTGAGTGCAAGCATAGGTCACTTGCCCGTCTCGGCACTAACTAGACAGAGGTATTCCTCTCTAACACAGAGACCAGGCCTACTGCCAGGAACTCAAACAAACACAAGTCTTACTCACACAGGTAAGTTTAGGTTGTCAGCACATATGTCTCTCTCAGGCTACCTGCCTGCATCCAGCTCAGTGAGACCTTGAACAACCACCTCACACACCTAATGAAGGCGCACACCTGATTAGGCCTAGACAAGCCACAAGCCAGGACTGGCCTTGGATGGATGGTGGACCCACCCTCACTTCCACCATCCCCCCAGGGAGCCCTATGCCGGCTTTTGCCACAAGCCGAACCTACTTTTGGGAAAGACATTTCCCAAAAGCAAACAGACATTCTCCCTGAGGTTTTAGCACATACATGCCAAGAACCAAAATACCGTCCCTCTAACACAATGCCCCTGACTTTATCACACCCCATTGAGCTCCGTTGAGCTCTGCTGCTGTGGAGTCTTCTGGGTGCCGTGGCTCTGCTGTGAGCGGCACCCGGCACCCTGGTTGCCTGCCACTCAGCCACTGCCACACAGTCACCAACAATGTAATAAAAAAAAATAAAATAAAAAATACACCCTGAGGCTTTGAGAACTGATATTATACTTGATAGAGCTCATAAGGCTTCAGTGTTGCTCTTGCTCTGACAGAAGACCTAAAGACATGATAGTTATCTCTAGATCAAGGACCAATTGCTCCTTTTAACCAGAAATGCCACCTCAATTACCTACAATGATTTTTCTATTTGATTGTTTCTGGATCTCGCTCCCTCTACCTTACAAAAAAGACAGGACTATTGCCGATCACCAGTCCTTTGTCAGCATAAATACAAATATTGTTGGGGCTTTCCATTCCAGCTTCAACTTACCATCAACGACTCACTTCATGTGATCAAAGATCTTTCTCAATGCCAAGAACTTTTGGAACATCTTCAACTACTCGAGTTGTGCTCCCTTCCCACGGTTTCCTCTTTTCCTACTCCTCTACAACACAAGCCTCCTCTGACGGACTGGACCACAGTGGATCACTGAANCTGTGTCCAGATGCCATCACCGCATCCATCTACACAAGTTACTCTTCAGGCTACTGATTTTGCACATCATTGAGGCTCCAGGGTGCTTACCCCAGCATCATTCAAAGCCTACCCTGGACCTGGTGGTCCACTTTTGCTAGTATAATGTTTCTTATCTACTACATGTGTTCTGTCTTTCTTATTTTCTCACTCTCCACTTTTCTATTATGCCAACTGACATTATTACCTTTCCTGTAGACATCCACAAATCCTAATCCATTGCTTCTGTTAAGGTTTTTATAAGTGCAGACCCTTAGGAGTTGCCTGTTTTCTCTACCCGTCTCCTTTACCTAATGGTTCAAGCCAGCCCCACACCCTTGGTTCATACTGTCCTTTCTTACTGATGTTTGCTGTACTACTATGTAAGTGTTATTGCCTTTCATAGCTACTCTTTCTTCTTTTCTTTATTTCTCTTGCACCTTCTCCATTGAGTTGCTAAAGCTTTACTCATTACTCTATACCCCATCATTGTCATTCCTGTATTGATATATTTTATATCTCTAAATCCCTTACCCAGACAATTGGCTCCACCACTGTTACACTCCTGGCTTGGATAGACAATGCAGCCATATTTATTACCTGTAACCTAATTCATAGATGCCCTCTTTTGACTCATAAATTACGCAAGCAACAGGCCTTGGGCATGATAAGCGAAATTAAGAGCTCACCTACTTCAACCTCCTCTATTGTAGCCTTGGATGACTAGCTTTAATTTCTTCACCTCCCTACTCTGACCAATCACCAGGTTTCTCTACTCTGTACTGCTATATTTCTATTTTGGCTCCCCATATGACTAAATGTTTTAATGCCATTCTTGATGGCTACTAATTTGACTATGGCAAATATCGTTATTACAATTCTGGACCTTAGACAATATTATTTAGCTGCACAACTGGCCCAGTGTGTTGCATGGTGCTCTACTTCTCCAATCCGACTGTGGTTCTCGATCAAAGCGGCTAGCCTTGGTTTAATCTCTAGTGCCCCTTGGCTACAATTTAACAGGTCGCATCAGCATGTGTTTTTCTCCTAGCCATTGCCAATTGTTCTCTCTCATCACAACACTCAGTTCCCTCCTGGGTTTAACCCACGTTACTTTTCCACTTGGGCTTCTGTTGGCTTGCTAAGGCTGCCAGACTTCATCTCTCTCTTTCATTTCTAACAATTCTACTTCCTATTCCTCTACTTGGGGGCTGGCCACCCATCATTTTCTCTCCTCTTTTTCTCCTCCTTTTCTCTAATTCTTAAAATTTGCAGTCTTGTACAGCCTTACTAACATAAAACGTTTTCCAGGTTTTACTTTTCACTGTGTAGACTGTACTTCAGATGTACTGAATGCTACCTCCTTCGCACTATAGGCTTCTGTCATCTCTGTTTCTGTCTTCCACATATTGTTTATCACTATGCATGTTTTCTATGTGTTGTACCTGGAAATTATAAATAATTGCTTTATTTAATTCCTATCAAAGGTGCGAGTGGAAAAAAAAAAGTTTATGCGTGTAAACAGCCCAAAAACAAGTCTGTGCAGGTTTTCACTATCCTCATTTATAGCAGCAGTGTAAACCGGCAAAAATCCCTTTGTAGTTTAACCAGTGATCTTCTGTGAGCTATAGTCTTTGTGACTGCAGCTCTGGGGGAACAATGATTTAATGATTTGTGCTGGCTGGAATGCAGAGGTGACAGGGCTCCCCTAAAGTGTGGGGCCCATCACAACTGTCCCCCTTATCCCTGTACCTGGATATTAACAAGCAATTAAGAGCTTGTTGTCTGTTTCCTGTATATGTCTTCAAATTAAGTGATTTTAATACGTCAATATCTTTGAAATGGATTTAAAAAATCTTAACGTGTCTCTGAAAGAATACAAATCTGATCCAATCTTGAGTGTAAACGCAACTGCAGCCCTGCATTAGTGTGCACCTGTATGCCATGGGGCATTCGTCCACATCTGGAACAAGCCTTAAGTGTAAAATTAACTTTATTTGGTAGATCTATTACTCAAATTAATATATTCAGTGTACAAAAAGTCTCTGATGAATTTACAAAAAACATATAGAAGCTGACATGTAACTATTGTTCTGGTGTGATTGGTGCCGATAAACGGGGTGATGTTGGATTTACCAAATAAATTTGAAGCATTGGCTGGTGACTGCCTAAGGTTTTGTTATCAGGTAACTGTAAAAAATGGTTTGACTGAATTTACTGTATACACCTGGCTACCTGGGGCAAACCTCATACCCATAGAGAAATATGAGCGGTCAAAGAAGATTGTGGTGGTGGCCTGTGCAGGCGTTATTATTCATACCATATCTTTTAACTGATGTTGTGAGTTATTTTCAGTACCTTCCCTGTACCTTCTTTGTGTCTCTATTATTTCATATTTTAGCATTTAAAAAAAAAAAAAGATCCAAAACATTTCATCGATTGTGCTCAAAAGCAAGACTGAAACCGAAACAATTTTACAACCAAAACCAAAAACACAAGGGTCAGCGCTCCTCTCTAATTTCATTATATCCAAGAAAAACTAAATCAGTTTTATTGTTGCTCATATAAGCTTTGCTGTTTAATTATCCATAACATAAAACACTTTATTACAATTATAGTAAAAGTAACAAAGGCAACTCTTCCTAATATCCATTCTGTAAAAGAAATCAATTTAAGACACTTAAAGTTAATAGTATGGCATTATACATTTACTACCACTAAGCAGAGATTGAAAATCTTAATTTATAGACAGATTTCCTTTTCCCAGTCTGCATGGTCATTATATAATCTTGTAAATAAATGCAATATTTAAAAAGAGATTGTCAGATTGCAGCTGTTACTAGCAATTTAAAATCTCTTAACATTTCTTTAAAACTCTCCTAAACTCATACTAACTGCAATATTAGTGAGACAAAGCAGGAAGCTGTAATGTGCAATACAAGCAATTCATGAACATGACAAATTTTGAACTTTGAGCAGACTACTATTTAAGGTTTTGAATAGGAATAAAATTTTGCCACAGATGATAAAATAATACATTTTCCCATGATAATTGGACACTGAAGTGGGAAAAGCCTGCAGCCTTTAAGAGTTCTTCTGTTGAATCTTCATGGTTACTGTCTTCACCTCTGTATATTCATGCAGACCATATTCGCCCCTAACATGAAAAAAATTATTTGAAATTTGAAACAATGCTGAAGTTTTATAAACACAACGGAAAAAAGGATATTATATATTGTATAAAAATGGTAAAAAACAACACCATTTTATATAAATAAATAAATATATATATATATATTACAGTGAATGTGCAGAATGAGTTAATGTGCAGAATGAAGTCTTTTCTGCGCACTGGCATTGATGCAGTTAATGTGCACCTTACCTAGGTAAAGTGCAGGAAAGACTTAATTTCGCACTATGCGGCCGCCTTCCTCGCTTGTTCACGTCTCTTGTCCTCCTCCTGCTCTTGCATAAAGCGTCCGGCGGCAGCCTTTATACGGGAGCAGCCGGATCTTCTTCCTGCTGCTCCCGTATAAATGAAGCACAGTTAACGTGCTTCGCGCAGTATCTTCCTCCTGCTGCTTCTGTATTCTGTATACGTTTTTTCACATTTTAACTAGGGCCTGGTAGGTAATGTGCACATTACCTAGTTAAGTTGAGAAGTGCAAGCAATATGAAACCAATTTCCTCACTTTAACTGCTCACCCCAGTTAATGTGCACATTAACCTGTTTCTGCACATTAACTGTAACATATATATTTATAATAAAAATATGACTGTCACGCTGCAATTTCCTGAACAAAATGATTATTATCATCATTATTATTATTATGTTTATATATAAGGCACCACATTTCCGCAGGTATAATATCTGTAAACTTGTTTTTTCAACTGGCTAACACGGTACCATTTCTTAATTTCATTTTAAGCATCACCATTATTTCAAAATCTTAACAATTTCAAAGGTTTATTTACAAATGAGACTTACATTTCACGTCCAATTCCTGACATCTTAAATCCTCCAAATGTACACTGTGGAGACAGGGCACTGTAGCAATTTATCCTGTAAAAGAAAAACAAACATTTGAAATAGTATCAATGAACATGCTATGAAAATAGACAATAAACAATATTTAGTAACATGAAAATGTTTGCTAAAGTAATGGTTTCACCAACTCATACAAAGTTTTATTTTACACACTGGAAAATGAGAGCTTGAATCTGATTGGTTGCTATGGGCAACGTCGCTTCTTCTCCATTCCTGCAGTTTAGTAAATGCAGGCGCTGAACTTTGCTGGCCGGTGTAAATTAATGTCTTTCTGCCAATTCATCTTAGATGTCATCCCACACCCCAAACTTAAGAGCAGATTTACTCTGTTGGCGTCTTTTTGTGTATTTAAAAATTATTTCTTAGAAGACTTTTAATTACTCCAAATAAAACAGAGGTGGTTGTGAGATAAAAAAAAATCCACCCCATCCTTGTTTAGCCGAACATGGTATGTGTCTCATATCGTTATATGTAGTTATATGTAGTAAGTAAAAATTTTTCTAAAAGACTTCTTTTGTTCACCATTATGAAGATTTGCTGCTGCAGGTTCTCACGGACAATGATGCTTTGACAATTAAGTCAGATGATGTTACTGTATTACAGTACTAGCACAAGTGAGATCCTGCATAACAGATCATTTCATACCGCTATATATATATATATATATATATATATATATATATATACATATATATATATACCTTTGTTAGGTTAGGCTGCTGGATCACAAAACACATGTAGAACTATTTTTTCAGAATTATATGCATAACAGGTAATAATTTTAAAACCGCAATGATACTGTTTGTTTCACAGTTTTTATACATGCCAATTTTTCAGTAGAATCTAATTTAAAGCAATCTGACTACAAAATGTGATCTCCAAGGTTCAGATACTCAATATTGCTAAGCTCTAAACCTTCCCTTGATCGGCATCTTCTCTGAAATTCTGCCATGCTGCACTTAGATGAAAGCCTAGAATTGTCAAGAGGTGAAAACATTCTCCAATGTTACCAATTCTAAAGACAATCTTCCTCTCCTCCCATAATATAAAACTCATTTATCATAACTGATATTTTTAATCTTTTTCCCCTCTTGAAGTTCAATCCCTACTTGACAAAGGTTTGGAATAGAGATCAAAGAGGTTGGAAAGATGAGCCTGGTACAGTGTCCGCCATACAGGAAAAGGCTACTAACTGAAAGATCAAACATTTTCATCACTTGTAAAAATATTGGAACAATTGCCATGTCTTCCTGAAACTTTTCTGAACTGATAGAGAGGGAATTGCTAGACGTTTCTAAATGATTAAATAAGTAAGAATTATTAAAACATTTATATGCCTTTGAAAATAATCTGAGGCAAATCCCCTAATAAGTAATATGTTATGAATAGGCCAATCTTATAATCATACTTACAGGTAAAAGAATGAACATATGATAGTAAATATATTGTACTAGCCAGACTGAGAACTGAATGTTACTTATATGGACACATGTTTTATTTGAATCCTGATTGAGATCAGAATCAGGATGTGTTTTTATATAATTATTTTCATTGGTAAAGTTTAATGTAGTATATGTATTTGTATTTTAAAAACACCCTGAGTGTAATTTGTGGCAATACTCTGCCTATCAATAAAAACAATCACTATATTGTAGTCTATACAGTTAGTATGTCTAAAACATATTTTATTTTAAAATATAAGATGTCTAGGGCTAAGTATAAATAGAGGCATATAGTGAATGAAAAAGTTCTTGGGCCAACCCGGAGCTGGTGCAGGATTTTATGAGGAAGCGCATGGAATCCCAACTGTTACTGTACTCATTTTCACATTTTAATATAGATTATCACCCTCTACCACTTGCTTAGATCTCATAGTAGTGAACACAGGCCTGTCATTCAATTCGTGTTTGGCGTTTTGCGTTTGCTTCCATTGTGCAGATGCACAGGGCTAACAAAGGCTTTACTCACGCCTAAAAAATAGGCTTAGACCCAACTTTGGATAACCTACAAAAATGTTTACTGTACAAAATGTTTAAATATTGCAATATGTTTTTATTTACATTTCTTGGTTTATTTTTGCAGAGGATTTGGCATTGTTTCCATTCAACATTTCTGTAGCAAGCAGTCTAAATAAGTTGAATGTAGGAAACAAATCTGTGCAGAAAACTACAGATGGATGAGGTTCTGTACACGTATTAGCTCTTGCTGCTATTCCAGTGAAAGGTGGAGATTGCACAACGAAGCTTTGAGGTCAACATTTATCCACAGAGATACAATATCTGCTGGCAGCTCCAATTAACTCATGTGTCTCATGTTGCCAAATAAGTACAGTTCATTCAGGTTCTCTACCTTATCTCACCTCTAAAGAAATTCTGTTAACCTCTTCTATATAAGATTTAATCAAACTTTATGTTGCTGCTTGTAACATTTAGGATTCGGTCAGGAGTAACGGACCAGCTTTCAGGGCCATTATTCGTGAAAGGGGGCTAGTGTCCTGAACCCAGAACTGAAGTTTTGTGGCGCTGCTTCCACCCATATATAGACCACTTGGCAGGGATGCCATCAGAAATAATGGGGCCTGGGAATGATATTATTGGTGCCTCCCTCCCCCACTGTACTGAGTGAGCGGAGTGCATTTTCACTGGGACTGCTCTCTCTGGCTGGGATAATCTGATCGATAATTAAAAAGTCCTACAGTCAGACCAGGAGGTAGAGGTGCCACAAGGAGTTTCTCTTCTGCACGGGCTTTCTGTCATTATTGACAGGACACCTGTACAGCAAATCAGTGAAGAGATAGAAAGGAGAGGAGCGTGCATCCCCTGAATCTAAGCAGGTTCTCACTGGTATTATTGCTGTCAGATACAGGAACAGCAGTGTATGGGGCTGATAATCAGGATGATTTCCCAGGAAAAAATTGTCCTGATTTACCGGCACCTCCTGGTGGTAAATCAAGGACTGTGGTTGCGTTATCATTGTGTCACATAGTTTGTCTGTCATATCATTTTCTAATTTTGACTTTTTGACAGGAATGGCGATTTTTTTGTAAGGAAATTTAAAGCTGAATCTTGGGGGAAAAAAAACGAATGTATTCTTCCTGGTATAATATTGTGAACTAAACATAAGTACTGTGCTAAAACATAAAATACAAATTAAATGCATACTAGTTTGATAAATTTTTTAGCATACTTTGGACTGGATCCAGATTATGTACTATTGAATTTAAGATTAAGTGGGCAAAACCATGTTTGATTGCAGGGGAGTTACATTTCATTAGTTGCAAACAGTAATAAAGTAAAGAGATGATGTTTCGTAGCCCAAGTCTAATAACAGTGTAACAGTAACACTGGTTATTATCTATATTTCTAACTAGTTGCATTTATTTCATATATGTACTTCACCTAAATTACACACATCCTAAATCATGCACAAAGAAAATAGGCCTGAGCCAGACCTGGATGTATGCCTGTATAGTGTAAATCTGCGTCTGTAGTGCACATGCCCTTATAAACACAATGCATAAGATATGGGAATACTGCCTATGCTATTGTTCTGGTTTAAAAAGTAAATTAGGAGCATGCCTTGATAGTGGTATTGAGGGGGGTGTACAAGGCAACCCATCATGATTCTGTCCCATTATTTGCACTAGGTATTTGCACGTTGGTATATTTTCTAAACATTTTCTTACCAAACAGTTCCGGCTTGAAGAGCAGCAGAAACAGTCATTGCCTTGTCTAAGTCTTTGGTGAATACTCCGGCAGCCAGCCCATATGTAGTGTTGTTTGCTCTCTTAATTGCTTCATCAATAGTTTTGAATTTCATAATTTGTTGTACAGGCCCAAATATCTGTTAATTAGAAAAATAAAACAATTTCTAAACAATAACATAAAAAATAGACACAGTAGATGTAACTCGTAAGGAGATATAACATAGGACCAGATCCTAACAGCTAATAGTGCTGCACTCAGATCAAAGACAGTGCGAGTGGGGATTCAATAGCAGATCCTCTTTGTATCAATTTTCCATAGAGTGTGAGAGGAAACCGAAGCTAAACATCACAGATGTCTGGGAATTCATCACCTAGGCACTGTGAATCAGAAGAGCCAATACTGTGCTGCTCAAGTGGTCATACATATAACATAGGTGTGAGAAATCATTAAATGAAGTTGTTTTCTGGACCAAGTAGCTGTTGTTCCTAAACATGCACACATAATTCTTATGAAAATTTTGATAATCCAGGTTCTAAATCTCTGCTGTAGCATGGATTGACAGAAATCCCAGCAGTTCAACTTGTTCTTATGTAAGCTCTTACACTTCCTCGTGATGGTCTGTTGTACAACTCTGAAACTGACTCTTTTGTAATGTCTTTGTATGACAAAGGAAATCAGAAAAACCCTTGGGGAACGGAGACCCCCATGTATGTTTATATATATATATATAATTTACATATTATTAAATTGTGGTGGAGGTTGACACATGTTCTCTTTCCTACGTCCACCTGCACCCATTAAGCCCAAATGTGGCCCAAGGTATAGTCGTTATTGGAGGCCTTAGAGTCAAGGGTCCCTATGGCCTCCTTACATTCTGTGGGCCCCTTTATCATATTTTCATGAAAATGTTATGCAGTTTTACAGACACTAGCATTTGATCAGTGACTATAACCCCAGAATGCTGTGAATATGACTACGCTAATGAAAATGCTGGCTTGTTTAAGAATAGGGCCAGTGTTACCATTTGGCAGTCTTAGGCCACCTAGGGTTCTGGAGGAAGGCAGAAGACGTAAAGGACACGGGGCAGTTGGACAATATATATACCAATTGCATTGCAATAGTTAAGTTAATTCTTATTTTGATAGAAGAGAAGGCCAGCAGACGGAAAGATCGATTTCTGTTAGATTGGTAGATTTTGCTAGATTTTTGTTAGTCATTGACATACCTCTTCTTTGGCAATGCGCATGTCATCCTTGACATTGGAGAAGATAGTGGGCTGGATAAAGAAGCCTTTGTTGCCCCAGGGTCCACCCCCCAATTCCAGCTTTGCACCTTCTTTCTTTCCACTTTCAATTAGTTGAAGAATTCGTTCATATTGCTCCTGATCAACCTGTAAGAACGGAATATAATTTCTGGTCAATTATTTAAGTTTTTTGCATTAATTAAAATGAACAATTAAAAGCCTAAAACAAAGATCATGTTGCTTTTTATGGGCTGTGTAGTATTTAGAAGAAAAGACCGGATCCAGATGGCAGTAAACTATGTATTTTTTATACCATAAGCAAAGTAAAGTGTGCATGCACACTCCTTTAGCTCTGTTTCCAATGTGATTTAGGTACAGTGGTAGGGATTGGCAATATTACAGTAAGGACTGGCTTAAGCCCTTATGAAAAACTCCCAACATATGTGAGGCCAAAATGGGACAAATAAGTCCCAGCCTACTCTGCCCAAGCCCCACCCAGACTCCACCCATGCCCTGTCTCTTTTTTACTTTACTGCAATTTTTATATTGAAAAAATATTTTTAATGAAAAAAAAAAACCATTTAGTTATCAGGACATACTGGTAGGTAGGCAGGACAGCGGGACAGTTGTCCAAAAGCAGAACTCGGGACAGTTGGAAGGTATGCTTATGTACTATCCAGATCTCTGCATGCCCTGCATTTAGGGAACGACAGTGTCTCCGCACATTTTACTAATTATCAAATTTTGTTAACTAAAACTTGTCAATGTCAAGTATTTGTACATTTTCAAATGTACTGCAAATATGTGATATAACAGAAACCTGTCACTTTTAGGTGTGGTGTTCACATTTCTCTAGATTCAATGCTTAAAATAAATCCTTTTTCTCAGGGGTTTCTTTTGTCAATGTAATTCAAATTTGCTCAACTTGTAATTTGAGTCAAGCTCCATAGTGCAGAATTAAAACCACAAAATGATAATAATTACACAATCTACATGCTTCATTGAATACCTACCCTGTTTTTCAAAGTACAAATGATAAAATGGTAAGGAATGAAATTCAATATGGAGATCTTGTATATAAAATCATAGTAAATATGATCCATGGATATACACATAATAGGACTTATAAATAGTGACATCAGTGAAAAATAGGGGGATAAAATGAAAACATTTATTGTTTATCTGCTGTCATACATGTCATGTGCCATACGGACTGCAGAAACTGAACACAAAATAGAGTGTGCATGCAAACTTTAACCATTCCTTTTTATAGATCTCGATCCTACATCCATATAGGTCCATGGGGGGAATTCAGTAAATGTCAAATTGATGTGGGAATTTAATTCACCATCATTGGCCAGGGATTTGAAATGCCAAAGCATGGTGATGTATAGTATTCAGTAACTGTCGAATTGGATTGGATGTTCAAATCCCTGGTGAATTATGGCGAATTGTTTAAGGGATATGAGCTGAAATCCCTGTCAAATTTGCCCTTATTAGCCGGGGATTTCAAATTACCATGTTAAATTTACAGCTACATCATCATTGTCGAATAGAAATCCCTGGTACTGCTGTAGTAGGCAATTACCTGGCATTTTAATACAGGTCAGAAGTGTCTGTTTTGTCATCTTTATTGTCATTTTGNATCTGTATTTGTTGGCAAACACAAACTTTACCTTTTCATTTATATGTTATTATTACATAGGTATGAATAACATATAAATGAAAAGGTAAAGTTTTTGATTGCCAACAAATACAGATGCAACATGACAATAAAGATGAAAAAGCACTACAAATAGAAGATGGGTAAATGGGTAAATGCACAATCAGCACACAATGTAACCCTATAAAACATAATCACACTTACATGAAAAATGTTTTGCAATCAAAATGGATCCTTTAAATAGTGTTCCCAGTTAGGAATCAATAGTTTGAGGTCCATTTGGCAAATCGACAGTTAGTGAATTTGAAAACTGTATGCTTTATATGGAGGAAATCACCATGGCAGTTTGAAAATAGGAATTTGAAATCAACAGCCGCACAAGCGATTTCAGACCAAATCGACAGTAAATACCAAAAAGGCCAATTCAACAAGCAAATCATTGCCTTTGTCGAATTGATCAAAACTTAATTCCCCCCCATGTCACCATCGTCAGGAAGGGGCATGTGCATAGTATAGTATTCATAATACGCACGGATGTCTTTTTTTGACAGGAAACAATGGAGCAGTGCTGAAAGCGGGCCTTTACGACTCCTGCAGTGCTGAAAGGTAAGTATTGCAAACCCCATCCCTTCTAATAATTTTTCCCGCAAACCCTCCCCTTCCACTTTTCCTTTGCTTATTGAACTGTCAAGATCAGCAGTGTCAAGCTCAATGCAAGTCCTGTCAGACAATACGCCATGCTCCACCTTTCACGACGATCCCATTCCTCTGATTCCCAAAGACTTGAAAATGTCTCAAATCCTGACTATAATCTATTGTGTATCCTGTTCACCTATTCTGTTTACCTTGCATCTGAGTCACATGCCCCTCTAACACCAATAATCAGTTCTCTCTGATGCTCTCTTTTTAAATCCTGTCTGCTGCTATTATCATTGATTCTTCAAGGAGCCTGGTTACTCATTACTCATCATCTGCTCCAGAGGCTTGTTATTCCAGGGAGATCTGAAGTGTCAGCTCCTGCTTCTAGCCTGCTATGCTCCAATGTTACCTGCCAGCACAGCCTCTGGTTTACCAACCGGCTACAGCCTTGCTTCTGTTACCTGTGAGCACCACTCTGCCTGAGCTGCCAGTGTTACCTGTGCCTCTATTGTATCTAGGCCCTGGATTCAGCTTTAGCCAAGCTAACTCTGCCAAGCATTAACTCTTATCTGCCAAGCATTAACTCTTATCTGCCAAGCATTAACTCTTATCTGACAAGCATTAACTCTTCTCTGCATCTCTCTGGTACATATCTGGTTCCTGTCAAGCATCTGCTTGTACCATAACTGTTACTCATTTGGTCTCCAACTGTTTTGCATCCGGTAATGCCCTTGCTCATCTGTCTATGCCACTACCTATTACCAAACCTGCAAATTTCTTTCAGTGCATCTCAGCTCATTCTTTTTTTACCCTGGGTTCCCACGCCGGATCACAAAAAACCCAAAGCATGACATGCACACAGATACTAACTCAGTCCTTACTGTATGATTAGCATATATCAACCCTCCTACCTTGCAGACCTGACGTACATGTTCCCAACTGTTCCCCAAAGAGTTCCATTACAGAAGTCTGGATATGTAGGATCCAGATCTGTAACGGAATATAGTGGAGTGTGCAAATGCTGCACAAGTCTGGATCTGGTCCATTATTATTTATTCTGTGCATTTTTCCAAGACCTCATATTGCACACGCATGTGGTTCACAGATCCGAATGGCTCTATTTCAACAGGGCAATTCCCAGTCAAACATACAGCAATGAGGTACCTATTAAGACAGAAGATTTTCTGGTGCACAGAAATAACTGAACAGAGAGATGCTGAATCCCCTGTGTTGGAAGGCATGTTTCTCATCAATCCAATCCCTTATTCTAATCCTCACCCTACCACTTCCACTTGTCTGATTCATTCCCTCCCTGCCCATAGCCTAAACCACAAACACTACTCTACTTTTATCCTTCCCCTTTCTGCAGCCTAAAACTAATCTTCCCATTATATGACCATCCCCTTCCCACAGCCTAATCCTAAGCCATCCCCTTCAAAGCTCCATCCCCTGACCGCACTCCCTGTACTCTAATATAACCATCCCTTTATAAGCATCATCCCATTCCCACATTTCAAGACTCACCTCTGTTCGCTGGCGAACTTTACCGAAATAGGAATATTTCAGTATACTTGCCCATTCATTAAGCATGTCTTCCAATTTCAGACAGCCAACATTGAACTGTTGACTGTGTGAGTTTAAAAAAGTCATTTTCCCAACAGAGAATGAATGCTGTATATAACATTTATGCCATATATAACATTTACTACACGCAATATTATATTACTGCATTTGGTATCAGTAACCAAAAGTATGCTTTAGACAGCTGGGAATTAAGGGGGACATCACTTCAGTGTTCACAATAATCAAAGAGGATTTTAAGCTTTAGAACTCTCTCTGTGGAAAGCGATAGTCTGATTAGATACCTACTGGAAAGAGGGCCAAGAAGTGCATTTCTATTGCACAATCTGTACTGCTTGTTAAAATCTTATCAACAATGGGCTCAAAGTTCTACTGTATAATCTCCTGCTTTTAAGATATGAGGTCCTTATTGTTTTTTAAAAAGATGTATACATCAGAACTCAATTTGGTAGCCGTTCAAGCGGTATGTTTAATCATGTGGCTAGGCCAAGGTTTGAACACAACACCTTGGAGTCTTGCCAAAAAGCAGTTATTTTCCTGCACATGTTGATCTCTAAGCATAGAAAGCCTGGGAACCTGGCAAATTCACATAGCACTGGTAAAGGAGCTTTTACTTCAATGTATAATTATAATACCTTTTGGTCTGATTATGCATAGAAGTCTTTCATTAAAACACCCAAAGAACTAACATTACTGCAAAGACAAATGCAAAATATATGAGCGTGCTTTTCTTTAGTGAGGTAAGTCTGGAAAATACATCCATGTTCTATGACAGTCTGTGATATATGATATAATATATATGATCAATATATATATATCACTAAATATTTTTTCTTTTAATGTGACATTCTACATATAAATCTTGGTGGTTGATGTATTGGACACTATACTGTTATCTGCACTGTACTTACGATCAGATGATCTGCATATTATAGAATGGAAGCTTATGCTTATAAGTTAATTGATTTATTTAAGTACTTGTTTCTAACAAATGCCAGGTACAAAAACATTTTGATAAAAAAAATGTGCTCTTGTTACCCAATACCTTGTTTTGTTTTATTTAAGAATTGAACCAAAGACCTTTGTGAACATTTAGTAATTCACACACTTTCACAGGTCACCTAGAATTTGATGGGATGATGCCAACTTAAGTATGTGAAGGTTCCATTTGTATGCGCACACATGAGAAAATCCTTCAAAGCTGTTCCATAAATGATTAACTTATTGCATAAGTGCCAAACCAACCTTGTTATTCTCAGTCCTGGCCCATCTCCAGCAAACCAGTGGGCTAAATGCATCATTGTCAATCTGAAATCATTGTGCATCATGTAGAGTTCGCAGATAATGGTAATTTTTAAGAAATGAATGGCCGTGTGTGTAGGATTTGTAGGTTTGATGGTGGGAATCGCCGAGAGGTTTATGTCATGTGTTCATGTAATGCTGTGGCATCCTAACTTTGCAAGTTGCCCTTCAGTTAAAGTGATTCATTTATTCATGACAATGTGCAATATGATTAGGAAGAGGTTATAACAGCGAAATTATTTAGAGATCCGATGAAACTGGTGCAGGAATAAAATGTTAAAAGGCATCTTTAAGTGAAAATTTACAAACATAGAAATGAATGCTAAAACAAATGCAGGATTCAGAAAAGGAGTGCAGGGTATTTTACGTTAATGCATATCAGAAATGCACTAAAGGCATAGCCATGAATAAAATTATCACCAATATTTTTGTATTGTACTTTGAATAAAGAATTCAAATGGTCAGCTGTAGGCTGTTCAGTGAATTTAGACATGGTCTGTCACTGGTACAAATATTTCACCACAAATTGTGTGTATGAAAGTTTCCCTTGGATCAGGATGTGGTTCAACTGTATTGCATACATCTTTCCCCCAATAATATTGAATACTCTTTTGCGATATTTACTAGTAAATTATTTCATTATGTGTCAGAGCATGTTTGTTGGGCTACTGTTGTAAAATGAAACTAACCTGTGGTCCTTGTTCTGTTCCAGGTGCAAGGGGATCTCCCAAAACGCGTTTTTTAGCTCTCTCAACACTCCTTCGCACAAACTCGTCGTACAGTGATTCTTCCACAAATAGTCTAGAGCCTGCTATGCAACACTGGCCTTGATGATAGAATAGAGCCTGGTGTGTCTGCTCTATGGCATTGTCCACTGAAAAAAGAAATAAATGAAACCTGCATTATCTGAGAAAGAGGTGAAAGTTTGAGTCGACACTGATTGTTACTGCTGATAGCACTCAAATATGCAAAACATAGAATAAGGGGCTGATCCCGAGTTTTATACTGTATATACCAACCATCAATCTTTATGAATGATTCTAAACATGTAATAGAGTTAATTCATTTGAAGAAATAAATAACGGAAAAATACTAACAGTCTGCATCTGCAAACACGATAATTGGACTTTTTCCTCCAAGTTCCAAAGTAACTCTCTTCAGATTACTCTTTCCAGATGCTTCTTGTATCAACTTTCCTACCTAAAATATAAAATAGACGCTTTCTCAAATACGTACAAAAATGTTTTTGTTTTCCTCCTTTGTCAAACAAGTGATTTCACATAATTACATGTCTCGCGACCATTTCAATGTAAATAAATAAAAAGTTCTGGTTGTTGGAATACTTATATATACTCACATAAGTCCTCTGTCAGGATTGATTATGTCATTTTGTAGCAGTACAATCACACATTTTTATTCTGCAACATTACGTTTCTTTACGTGAATTCTTATTCTCCTTGCCAATAGCCAAAATCCCAATATTAATAAAGTTACTGTAAATAATAAAACTGTGCATCATAGCCTACTAAATGTTTTGTTCCTTTTTGAGATTTCCACCATGGAAATATTGGAAAATATCAGCAGGGTCTACACAATACTTTTGTTGATCCATGTTGGAATTAGGGCATGGGGGCGTGGTTTATGCAAATCACTTGTGAAATCCCGACCCGGCATGTTTACTCAAAGGATGGGTGGGACGTGATGTATCCATAGTAACGATCAGGGCTTCAGACAGTGATTTTTATTGAACCACTGCCTCCAACGCCAGGTTACAGGAGATTTGTATAGATAATTAAAATTCTTAAGACCAAGTTTGAATTGCAAATGTGTAGTTTCCTGTTCCTGTGGCATATTTTGTTATTTGCCATGTGCAGTGTATGTTTGTTTATTACACCTTTGCTGTGTTTATATGAGTGAAATATGTTAAACAAGGTTTGCTCCCCACATATATCTTGTTACAATAGAGAAACATACCTCAGTTGATCCAGTAAACGCTACTTTATCTATATCCATGTGATGTGATATGGCAGCTCCTGCTGTCGGTCCATAACCAGGAACAATATTCACTACTCCTGCAGGAACACCCGCCTAGTAATAGTAAGCAAAAGACAGAAATATATTACACTGGGAGTTTATTTATTAGAATATTCAAAACTCATATAGTAAATGTCCAGCACTGCATGTAAGCTAAATGTGAGAAAACAGCTATTCCTATTCATGATTTATTAAAGATTAATATTTTGTAAGTACATAGAGCTCGCTGATCAACGTGTTTGGGATTCGGCTATGTGGACTGATGATTAGGAACACATACAGAAGCAGTCCAGCATCATCATACCGTATACATATTTTCATCCGCTGCAATCTTCGTTATCCTCTCCTTCCAAGTAGGATATAGCGATAGATCTGTATTACTAGAGGCAGCGCTTCGTAGTGCATTAAACTTTTTATTTATAAAATAGGAAATGGTATAAACACGCACCAGAAGGTTAAATGAAAATAGGCACAGCAGTACACTTTGTGGCAATACCACTTCTTCAATGCGTCGAGGTGTTGGTGCATCTGACCACGGTTGGGTGATACAGATGTACCGCTGAGCCTATTTTTTATTGAACCTTCTGGTACGTTTTTATACCACTGCCTATTTTATAAATAAAAATTTAAGGCACTATGAAGCGCTCCCTCCTGTCATTCTAGTACTACAAATATATGTATGTATTTATGTTATTAAAATATAGAATATAGAATTAATTACATTATCGACTGAATCCAGACTCCAGCAGGATGGCAATTTTCTCACGCAGAGTAAGTCTGCCAAATTTCCTGGAAGCATGCATGCACACTCTAGGGTGCATATTTACTAAGCAGTGAGATTGCAGTGAGATTGGAAAGCGGGGATGTTGCCCATAGCAACCAATCAGATTCAAGCTCACAGTTTCATTTTACACTCTTGAGAATGGGATCTCAAATCTGATTGGTTGCTATGGGCAACATCCCCCTTTTCAATCTCACTGCAATCTCACCGCTTAGTAAATATACCCCTAGATATTAAAATAGGGCTATTCATTAGAAAATTACCTGTAGACATGCACCATATACACTATATCATGACATAGTGCAAGTATTTGAAAAGTGTAGGCACTGCAGCTTGCTACTGCACCTAGCACTGAAACAACCACTTTTTAATTAAAATATAGTGGAACACCCAGTTCTGCTAGCACATTCCACACAGATGTGGACACAGACTCGCATCTACGGTAAGTTTCATTGCTATCTACAACCCAGGATGTGAATGAAACACAGTATTACAATGTACAGCATAGGAGTGCTAACATACTACATACTGATCAAGACACAATCTGCCGCCGTTTTAAGCACTATGCAAAACTTAAGGTAGGGTTGCAGGAGTCCATTAGTTGATACTCTCTCATGCTGTGTTCAGAGATATGATCATCAGATCTTCGGATCAGTCCTTAGTAGTTTGATTTAAACCCACAACACAGCTGAGCTTATCGTGTTTGTGGTGATTACTATCTATGGACCAGATCCAGACTTTAAAGTAATACCCAGTTCAGATTACCAGCTAAAAGCTGGAGTTTTCATGAAAGCCTGTCTTTCTATTGTCAATCTGAATAGGGCATTTTAAAAATGGTAGACACTGCCTTTGCACAATGTTGAAATGGGAATCACAAGGTCAATACTGTGCAGTGTGCAACGGGCTGCGGTTTGTGCCCCCGCAAATTGCTGGGGTTTGAAAATGCCAGGTACGTAATGTGAATGGGGTAAAGAGCGTATAGTTACACCTGGGCAAAACCATGCTCAATTGCACATGAGGTGAAATGAGTGTCAGTGTGTGCATGCAGGGGGAATACTTTATTGTTGCATTTTGCACACAGATACTGACCAGCGTTACTGTTACAATGTTATTAGACTTGTGCTGAGAATCATAAAATGCTTCTATATTATTCAACTAGATATAATAGCATTCTTGCACAGGAAGCTTAATCTTAGACTTTTGTACAATATTTACTTTGCACAACTCACCTCTTTTATTAGGGATGCCATGTACAATGCACTCAGCGGTGTTTGCTCCGCAGGCTTGATGACAACAGTATTGCCACATGCAAGTGCAGGGGCGAGTTTCCATGCAAACATTACAAGTGGGAAATTCCACTGGGAGAAAAAATATATATTTGTAATTATTAATAATAAAAATAATAATAATAATAATATTTATTTGTATTAAAAGCTATTAACACACATCAAACATGATAGTAGTATATAGTTACAGTAGCTTAATCCTTCCTTGTTTAGCTATATTAGACAAATCACTATGGGGGTGATCTATAAAATATAGGAGAGATTTGATTACCAAGCAGGTAATAGTCATTAATTTTGCTATTCATTAACTAACTCAAATATAATAACATATTTTCAATATAGGAAAACATATTGAGAAGTATGACAACTTAATTATTTGACAATGAATAATACTGAATGAAATACTTTTTTTTTTACTCACAGGAATAATTTGACCACATACTCCAACAGGTTCATGTCTTGTGAAAGTAAAGTAATCTCCATCTATAATAAACATTTCTATTATTAGTAAAAATAATTCCATTTACAGAGATCATTTACATTAGGGGAGCCATCATTTAGATCTTGTAGAAAGCAGAAAAGCACGTACAGACCAAGTAAATGAAATGTATGTTTCTCATGGTAACACATGGTTTAGCAAGTTGTAATTAGCCCAGTGAAATGCATACCTGCATTTTAAATAGAGCTTACATGTAATATTGATACTGATATTGGGCAAACTGACAAATAACCCTATATCAGAGTTGCCGACTCTACCGAAATGTTCGGAAGACTGTAATGTCAGACAGTTCCCACGGTATCCCAACAGAGTCTGCAAATATTTCATGAACATCACTGCCTCAGGCCCAAGCAGTATCATGGTGGTCAGGGCTTAATGATATCCAGCCCCTCCGACATATAGCGAACGTTGTTTGTCGTCCAGTGGATGGGGCTTCATGTGTGGTTTACATAAACATTGAAGAATACAGTTGCAGTGAAACCTTTCAATAGAACACTTAATTATACAGGAATAGGATCTAACATAGCAGATCTGACTCTTCCACAAGAATGGCTTCCACAGGCCTCACGCAGGTCTAATAAACCAAGTCAATTTATGCATGAGGTACATGGAAATTAGCATTCTCCGTTCCCAAGACAAGGCTACGGCGAAACACGCGTAGGAATATGGTGGTACCCTGTGCGCCCAAGGTCCCCCGCTTCTTTGCAGGATCCTTTAAATCCTTTACATAATTCCAGAGAAGGTGAACAATGAATCACTGTTGACGTATACTGAGCGAATCTGGAAGAGATGCTAGCTCTGCCCGCCGAAAGCAACACGGAGGATACACTAACCGCATGGATTAGCAATCATAACAAAATACATGAGGATGGTGAGCATATTTAAATTTTCAACAAGTCCTCATCATGTGGTATTGGTAAAGTGGACTGTTACATTATTATGTTGAGAGCTCAAATGAACTGATAAAACATGGAACAATCGTCCACATATATCATACCCTAATAATCAGCTGTTGAAAGGACCTGCCTGACATAACTGAATGTGAAGGAACTAAAACACTAAGTAAATATGGTATGAGCTACAACGATTTCAATTGACACCATTGATCTCATGCCGATTTAATATGTGGTGATACTGTGGATACTAAACACATAGGTGGAAAATGGATAGCGCTCTATATATGGATAATGCGATACAATGTTGAAATGAAAGGAAGACAGAGCTAATTACTAACTTTACATGTTGGGGCAGAGAACCAAGTTGACATTTCGCCAAAGGAATTGAGTATTTAAAATGCATAATTAATAATAATAATAATAGACTTCTGTACATAAACCCAGAATGTTGCATATGTGGGTGTGCCTTCACTCCTTGCATATACCTTTAGGGCTGAAAATAGGGATCATTTTCTATCCTTGTAAGGGTTGTAATTGGTGTACTGCATTGACAATCGTAACTTAGGCCTATTTATACTGAGCTGAGGGAATGGACAAGTCGTGATGTTGCCTATAGCAACCATTCAGATTCTAGCTCTCAGTTTCCTTTTGCATACTACAGAATGTCAGCTAGAATATGATTGGTTACTATGGGAAACATCTCCACTTGTCATTCCCCGCAGCAGGGCTCGAAGTGGGGGTGTATACGGGGGTATGCCATACCGCCACTTCTCCCAGCGATGTAATTGAAAAACTACCAATCTCCATTGACTTCCATTATGTTTGTGTTTCCATACCGCCACTTCTAAATGTCCATACCGCCACTTCTAATTTTCCACTTCGACCACTGCCCCGCAGTTGAGTAAATATAAGACTTCGGTACAAAAATGTTTACCTATAGAGACCACTATACCAGGATGTGTGTGTGTGTGTGACCATCTATATTTTTGCTATGTTGACATTCATATAACAAAGTACGGAGATTATTATGACCAGATCCAGACTTTAAAATAAGATTGGAAAGTTACATATGGGTAAAAACATGATGAATTGCAGGAGAGGTCATTTTCATCTGTTGTAAACATTAGAGGCGAGAGATGTTTTCTAGCAACAGTTTCCGTATGTGTGAGCAATAAACAGAAGCGAAGTATTCTCCCTGCATGCAACGAATAACATTCAATTTACTCCCACTGAAGTTCAGCATGGTTTTACCCAGGCGTAACTTTGCTTTCTTCTTTTCATAGTCTGTTCCTATATGGGCGTATCATAAGTTATTTGTAAACATATTCATTTAAATGTAAATCTATACCCATTCTCAAGGTTTTCTGTGGTTGTAAAACTAATCCAGACATATCTGAACGTGTCTATTGTCTTCTCTTGAGCTGGCCATACACTATAAGATAAATTGTTTCAATCTAAAGATTTTTCAAGAGTAAAACCATGTAGAATTGCAGGGGAGGTAAAATGAATGTCAGTGTTTGTATGCAGGGAGAATACTTTATTTTTGCATTTTGCACACAGATACTGACCAGCTGTTATTAGACTTGTGCTAGGAAACATCATCTCTCAACTTTAACACTGATTGCAATTAATTCACTTTGCCTCCCCTGCAATTCAACATGGTTTTGCCCACTCTTGAAATATCTTTTCATTGGAACAATGTATCTTATAGTGTATGGCCAGCTTTAGATATAAGCAGATCTCAAAAGAATGCACAGATTATATAAAAAGCAATTTTTAACAATAAAGGATGCTAGAACTATATTTTGGAAAAAAAAATAACTCATAGCCATAGAAATAGTTGTACATTAATAATAAAAACAACTACATGAATTTTAAAAGAGGGCAGTATAGAAAGAAACCTACCAATTGGTACAGTGCGTCCTTGGTTTTTGTCGGCCCAACCTGCGCAGTAACGCAGTGATTTAACAGCTCCTGGTACGTCTGCAAAGTAGGATGAAGAAAATGTCTTCCCGGCATCAATAGATTCCAGTGTCTGTAAAATAAAGTGATCTTATTTTTGGAAAAGAAACATTTTTTTCTAATAAATTTTTACGTTTTTGAGTCAAAATCAAGTAATAACTATTCAGGTAAAAGCAGAAATACTTCAGGTTTACATCAAATCTTGTGTTATTTCTATACAAGAGGTAAAATTGTGTTTCTAATTAAGTCTAGCAATGTTGCACCATATCAGAAAAAACAATCCACGGCACCCCAATGAGAGCACTGCGGCACCTCAGGGAGCACACAGTTTGGGAACCACTGCTCTAAGGTATAACAATAGTGCCATAATGTGAAACACTTACACTGAGAATCAAGATATCACGCTCTATGAGGTCTGCGATCTTATTCAGGAGTTTTCCCCTTGCAGAAGCATCCATCCTGCGCCATGGTGATCCCAACTGGAATGCTTCTCTTGCTGCTTTTACAGCTTTATCTACATCAGCCTAGGAGAAAAGATATAATATAGGTAAAACATGGAAAGCATATTAATGTATTTTACCAATAGGCGTTGCAAAAAGCATGTTAAACATAGAAATATGCTGCTAGGAATGGATAATATTTTACCAATTCATCTAGCCATGGTCATCAATGGATTTGGGTACATGTCTAGGGTCCTCATCATACATTTACAACAAAACACTTACACTGGTAAGATTTCATGACTTGTGAACAGATTCTACTTCTGTAAGGGTAAGTTTGGATTAAGGGTTCATCCCTATAAACAATTTTAGTGTCTGCTGCTGTCTTATCATACCCAGTCATGTTATATATATGATGTGAGAGACAGACTGCTGAGACTCTGTTATGAAGCCAATATATAAATCCTGTCTCTGTCAAGCAACCTTTGGGACCCAAAGCTGCGACTAGTGTCAGGACCATTTCGGAAGGACAAGGCCAAGTACAAGTTCATCTTGTAGCACCAGACTGGTTGCTTCAATCCCACCCATAGTATTTCCCCCTTGGCACACACCTAATGGGCAATATACTACTGGTCACACACATGCAGAAACTTGACGGGCATGCAGAGGTGCTATATTCAATGCTTTAGCAAAACAGTATTTAGTAAATTGTGTGGCCCTTTAAAGAAGAAAGCAGAATGGCAGACTGTGAAGAACATATTCACATAAATAATATGTTTCTTACCTTATCTCCTTCTTCTATTTCGCATATTTTTTCTCCATTGGCTGGATTGAAGACAGGGAATTTTTTCCCGCTAACAGAATTATGCCATTCGTTGTTAATGAAGATCTAGGAGGAAGCCACAAATGACATACTGTGATATAGCTTTAGCATCATTTGGTTATTTGACCTCTAGAAATAGCAATAACATTTATTAGCAGAAATCATTTCACATGTCAGTCTCTAATACACCATCCTACAGAGTAAGAATCTGCTACAACTTATATAGAAAAACTTGTCAAAATAAATCCCAATTCACTTCTATTATTTTCTGTTTTTCCATTCAGCCACTTCTAAATGACCATACCACCACTTTACTTCAACCACGGCTGTGACCTATCAAACAGTACATTGGAAATTGTCAAAACGTTTTGCATCTCATGTACACTGGTTGAAGCATTCAGCCAGAACCATAAGCGCAGAGACTGCGGCCTAAATTCACTAAGCACTGAGATTCCAGGGGAACTGAAAAGTGGGGATGTTGCCCATAGCAACCAATCAGCAATCAATCATTAAAAAATAATGTAAATGCGTTTTTTAATGGTAGGTTTTCCAGCATTACAGGTAATCGGCAGCAGTTAGCCTGAATCCTCGCACCCGATATCTCACAGGTATATGGCCAGCATTATAGTCAGAATCAAGACATAAGATAATATTAAGATATTTTTGTTAAACAACAATAAATATCTTTGCACCTATTTATGCAGTAGTAATCATGAATTGTATATTGCATTTCTCTGAAAATAAAGTTTGTAACATTGTATGTGCTTATTTCATACAACTGGGTTTGATGATTAAACTGGAAAGGGTGATGAGGGTGCACTGTTCTTATGTGAACTCTGCCTGGCTACTGATAAGGGAAATAACACTGCTTGGCTGTGATACAGGACAACGTTTGCCAAAAGGAACACATTACCCTCACAGGTGAGTAGGCAGGGTTTACTAGGCCTCATTATGCAGAACTCCAGCTGTGTTCCTCTGTATAGGGTCTCATATTGACTCCCCCATGCATGGCAATTTGCTTATTAATTTCAAAGGGAATTAATTGAAAAACCACAGGAAGCGCAGCCTTGATTAGTGAGAAATGCCGGGTCAGAGAGTTAACTTAGATTTCTTTTTATTATTTTAAGAGTTTTCTGAATGTGTCTGTGACTCGTACAGTATTTCTGATGGCATATGAAGCACACACTGTGCTCACTTCATTCCACACTCAACTACTGGACCACTAGACTGACCTCCATTAACATGCTGCTGAAGGTGGCCTGGCAGTGGTCTATTCTTAGACAGTCTTAGGGCAAAATATATATGGGCAAATGTATACGGTAAAAACAGAATGAGTTGAAAATGTAATTTTGAATTAGTTGAGATGTATAGATTACTCATAAAGCTATGTGTTATGTGAGGTCTATGGGCAAAAGTACAGCATTTTCCCTGTCATGTAAAAATGTATTTAAAGTTAAGGTGCACCCCTCACAATGCAATAAGGCATAACAGGTGCAGGTGCATAAAACAGAACAATGTTCTCATCATGTGCATGCATATCTTTACACATTTCTTTAACACAAACCTTTACTTACAAAACCGTGTTGCAATATGAGGGGAGGAAATTAACTTTTATTATATAACATGCAGGGGAAATTCTTTGCCCTTGCACACAGATCTCACATACTTCATAGCTGTATATGTAATCTGTAAATTAGAGTTGAACTAGGATAGTTATTGTGTTTTCACAATTCAAATTAGTTTTCCCAGGTCTATACTTGCTATTACTGTGGACCAGCACACAAGAATCAAGTGTAAAGGACTGACTCAACCACACAATACCAAATCTACAATTACAGGTGGTAGAATAAGTCATGAACCTTAAGTCACAGGAATGCATTGTATTACCTCCGCAAGCTTTGATCATAATTTTACCTTGGGCATAGTGAACAGATTTCAAGACAGATTGTTAAATTGTATAAATTTGAAATGCTTCTGTTGCTCGATTAAGTAACAACAGGTAGTGGAACAAAAGATTACTTATTTAGTTTCTGGCAAGGTTTATAACTTAATACATAATCCAGATGAATTGTTACTTGGTGCAGAGATGTCAACCTAATCTATGACCCATTTCATCTGGGGAATATTTGTCTGGCCCAGAAGGTAACACTGGTTTGCTACATGTATTTACTCATGCTTAATAATTATTTAGCTATATAATAAAGAGTACGCAGGATTCCACTTATTAAAAGAATGTATTTAATTATTATTTAATATTGAAAAAATGTAATGCTGTATCGCAAATACTTATGGACTTTGGAGTTATGGAGTTATGCATCTGTATCAAGATCGTTATAGGTTATAAAGTAATCACTCAAGCATATATATCACAGTCGCTTGCTTAATATATCCCTGTGACTCCTTACATAACTGAAAGTAAATACGCGTCTATGGAAGGAGGGGGCTAGCGTGTGCTTTAACAGAGCCCCTGGTTTCCCTTTTTGACCCTGAATGTGAGCATTGCTAATCATGGAGATATTCATAATGCAATGGGATTTATATCAGTATTATATATTATTTCAAAAATGCTGCTATGAAATAGATTTGCAACTTAGAACTCTAAAATTCCTAGGCCTATTTACTAAGCAGGGAAATTGCTAGGAGACTGAAAAGTGGGGTGTTGCCCTTAGCAACCAATCAGATTCAAGCTCTCAGTTTCATTTTACATACTGGAGAATGCAAGATCAAATCTGATTGGTTGCTATGGACAACATCCCCAATTTTCAATCTCACTGCTTAGTATATTTAGGCCCTAACGTTAAACACAATTCTAACAATGATAAATATAGGCCTTACCATATTTAGTGGCATCAATTAATCTGAAGACCTGACATTGCTTCTGTTCATATATAACAGTGGTTATTAAACTAGGTAACATAGGTAACAGTTAGCTATTATGTAAGGTACCTATCAGGTCAAGTTTTGTTTACTTGGGCTTCATGCACACCAGTAATACATGTACCACTGGTTGAGCACCCTTAACAGTGTGCATAATTTAGCTGTGTTAATGTACTGTGCGTGTGCAAACTGATACTTACTCAAAGGGGCCGATTTAATTCTCGTTTTAAGCACGACCGCTTTTTCGTATGTATTACGATAGCCATATCCAGCTATTTTACTAGTGTGTAGCCCAGTGTTGGCTTCTGGGAGAAATGTGCACAGAGAACGTGTAGCACATTAAACCCTGTAGTATTATCATTAGACCTTCAGGTAAAAACAAACAAGCATTTGGAAATGTGACCTAAGTACAAATTTATCAGCGTGTATAAAGTACATGTATTTGCAAAGATTATCTGAACTTAGTAAGAAGTAAGCCAAGAAAGGAACGCAATTGCAGTATAGCAATACCTTCTTGCGAGGGGATCTTTTTTGAAATGTCAAACAGGCACACAAACTTAAGAGTGAAGAATGTTCTAGATATATTTCAGCGTTGATATAAACTATATTTGATCTGTCATACAATATGTCTCGGAAATGCACATGCAGAAATATAATATAGATAGCATTTTCCTGCTGAAAATAAACGTCTGCCCTTTGCATTATAACATGGTTTGTCCAGGACTAAAATACATTTTTATTTGGTTAGACTGCAAAGCTGGGTATACACTGCATGTATTTTACCCAATTATCATGCAGATCACACAATAAACAAGTGTTTTATATAGCATGTAACATGTGTGCACTCCAGCGATCATGTCTCATCACTTTGAAACAATGGGCTCTATTTATAAAGACCATTTCTCAGCGATAGTGCCAGTTCTGGGGCAGTATTACCGAGAAATGATCATTTTGTTTATTTATAAAACGTGTATCGCCATAGTGTATAGCTATAGATTCTCTGGAGATACATGACCTCTTCACGCAGTCATCGCCGACCCGTTCTTCTCTATGAAGGCCGGCGCTTGGTGATATTTATATGCGCTGGGAGCTGAGGTTTTGTCTCCACTCCCAGCAGAAATTATTGGCCAATGTAGATGTATGTAGACCATTTTTTTTTATTATTTAGTTTTTTACATTAACGGGGCATGAGCTTCCTATATGTATTAAGCTCCTGCAATGCGGATGACCCTGTCACCAGTCATCGCAGGACTTCATGGGAGATTGGTTATGTCTTTTTTTAATATATGCTTTTTTTAAATAAAAGACAGAACAAATTGTTCCAAATAAGAAGTGTTTATGTGGTCCTGTACTTTCTGGCCTTTGTGGACATGCATATTTACCATAACAAAGATTATAGGTTAAAATAACAGACCTTGCAGGTAAAACAGGGAGTATCACCATACTCGCCTGTAATTATTTATAGCTCTATTAACCCTTACCTTTGCTTAAGATTACTCACCCGCATGTTTCATTTGTTCTACAGTTTTACTCTTTGTCACTTGATAGGAGCTCTTCCCACTACCCTTTCAGTAATGTTTCCTTAAAAGAATTCCACCCTCCTACACCTGGTTAAACCCCTAGGTATATTTGAAAGCTTTTATCATACCCCTTCTCCCTTTTAGCTCCAAACTATACATGTGTAGTCTTCTTAGTATTTCTTGGTATGTTTTGTTGTACTTAGTTGACCTCATTTGCAAGGTCTCTAGCATATTTATTCTAGTGATATGGCCTCCTAGAATACAAGGACATTTACTGTCAGCGTAGCACATTTTTAGTTCCCCTCCAGTGTAGCACGGGTTTGCCCGAAGACAACACACCGTATATACTATATATATACTATAAGCCGACCCAAATATAAGCTGAGACGCCTAATTTCACCTCAAAAAAACTTGGATAACTTATTGACATCATACAGGACAATGACTCGAGTATAAGACGAGGGGGGCACTTTCAGCACCAAAAATGTGGCAAAAAAACTAGGCTTATACTCGAGTATATACTGGTTATTATATATATCGCTCAGAAGCTTTTCTTCTGAACTTGATATTGTTCTCTACCAAATTCTAATCATAATAGTAGTGTATAAATGTAAATATTTTTATGTGTGTCTTTTTGGCATTTTAAATAAAAATCCATATCTTTTCCACCATAAACTGTTATGCCATGATTGGGGTTTGGCAAATATTACATAGAAACATAGAAAGTGACGGCAGATAAGAGCCACATGGCCCATCCAGTCTGCCCAGTTGTGTATTTAAAACTATACCAACCCAAATTTATTCTATATTTTGTTTGACAATACCCTTATATTTATCCCAAGCATGCTTAAACTGTTCTGTAGTATTATCCTCCACCACTTCTGATGGGAGGCTATTCCACTCATCAACT